>CAJNJA010080474.1:0-49683 GCA_905231915.1 Symbiodinium necroappetens | reverse complement strand
GCGTGCGAGTGTGTGTGTGTGTGTGCGCGTGCAAATATGTGTATAAGCCTGTAGAATATACTATGTGCATGTACTCTGTGTGTGTGTGTGTAAATTATATGTATTTGTGTGTGTATGTATGTATACATATACATATATATATATATCTAAATGTATGTGTGTGTGAACGTGTATTTCATGATTATTGTTTGAATATCCAAGCACATAAATAAATATGTATGTATATAGGGTTATGGATGCGTTGTTGGTTTTTGCGTTTCGGGACGCTGGTTTCGAACTGCTCGGCATTTGTTTCTTACGTGTGTTGGCAGCATCGGCTTCTACATTCTATACACACACACACAAAACACAAATACACAGAGAGAGTTTTGTGGTGTGTAAATATATATATATATATAGACATGGACATGGATGGACGCTCAAACCAATCAGGACTCTCGTTGTGCTGTAACTGCAACAGGCAGCTAGGCCACACTCATTACAAACGACCTGTAGCAAGCCACACATCCGATTGGGCTGGCGCAATGACAGTTGTGATGTGTGAATCCTCATGCTGAATTAGGGCTTGCACGGTTTAGGGTCTATTAGGCCTAAACCTGTATAGAACCTTGTTGAGAGTCCCTCGTACATGTGTTTCCAAGTAGAACCCCTGATACGGCCCCTGTAGAACCCCGTATGAAAGCTCTTAGTCCTAAGCCCGAAAACAGCCACAGAGCCCCCAAACGAAGGAATCAAAGCTAAAACAGCCACAGGGCCCCTAAGCTAAACAACCAAAACATTGTATGTAAGCCCTGAACGTTTAGGGTTCAGGGCTTTTAGGTATAGGCTTAAAACCCTAAACTTCGAGCCCTGAACGTAAGGGAAAGAAACTGCCCCAGGCGGCCCGTTTGGAGTCCGAACGGCGGGAGAAGGAGCAAGCGGAGCTCGACAAGCCGCCCCCGGCATGTTTGTTTGTTTCCCTAAGGGTCCAAAGGACCTAATAATCATGTACTTGGGCTACGGATAGTAGTTTTGTAGGTTAGTATTCAGAAGAGTACATGATTATGAGGTACTTGGACCCTTAGGGTTTTTGTTGTTAGGGAGGTTTAGGGTTCCGGGGGTTAGGGTTTAGGGTTTTGGGTGTTGGTTTAGGGTTTAGGGTTTATAAGGGTGCGGAGTGGTTGGGTTGGGAATAGGTAGAGGAGGATTTTTCTATTGTTTAGTTGTGTCTGGGTGGTATGGGGTTTTCATGGGTTTGGTGTGGCTTTGTAGGTGTTATCTGGTGGTTCTACGAAGGCTCTCTTCCGGTTTAATTTTGGGGTTTAGGGTTTAGGGCTTAGCTTGGCGGATCTCTCCCCTATGCCCCAACACCCTAAATATAGACACCTGAATATTTCCCAAAAGTATTCGCCTTAGGGTTCCTTGTTATCGCCTAGTTATCGTAGAAAAACCGCCAAAGCTCTCTTTGAATTACTTAGACGACCTAGACCCTAAGCCCTAAACCCTACACCCCAAACCCTAACCCTAAACCCTATACCACTAACCTTAAGATCCCAGCTATCTACACCCCACGCCTTGGCCGCAAACACGACGTCTCCTCAGCTCCAACCCACTTCCAAAGCTATGAAGCACATTGCAACAGGACTTGCGGGTACAGTATACTAAAGTTGTAGCTGATAGGAACCCTAAACCCTAAACCCAGGTTAGGGAACAGTAGAAGGACTACTCTTACTCTTTCTTCCGACCCACCCATTTGTATTGCCCTAGATCCTAAGCCCTACACCCTAGACTGAAGCTGTTGATGCCAATCCCGCAGCGCAAGACCGGAGCCCAACCTTGCTTAAACCAGAAGATGGGGTCTGAACAAAAGCCAACTCTCAAGCCTGAACTTGCAACCACTCGTAGGGAACCCTAAACCCTAAAACCCTAAAGCCATAAACGCCCTAAGCCTTACGACCCTAAACTTAAACTATACAGCAGGTGCTGCAGCTGGGGAGGCATGGAAGGATTGCACTCTGCCCAAACCTCTGTTTAGGGTTTAGGGTTTAGGCGGCTTTGGAACCTCCTCACTTCTTCGATGCCAGGCTGAAGAAGACATACGAGAAGCTCTACCCGAAGCTGGTCGAGAATGAGGTGCTACAGAACGGAGACCGGGGGCACATGGCACGGTTGACATGCATGAAGCTCTCATAACAACGGCTCCATAAGGGGGTTCTAATGAGGGTCCTATGAGGGCTCATACCCCAACATAGACCCTGAAAGGAAGCCTTTCTGTAATGAGCCTCGCGTCCTTTTGGCACATGGCACAAAGACCCGGGTTTAGGGTTCAGGGCTTTGGGTTTAGGGTTGAGGGTTTTGGTGGTAGCTCGTGGCGGCTCTTGTGTTGTCACCTCAATATCTTGTTTTAAGATGAAGCTTTAAAGCCCGAAACTCTACATCCGCAAACCTCGATGCACACTGGGTTTTAGATTCCCATCTACATTCCCTAAACCCTAAACCCCAACACCCCTAAACCCTAAACCCTAAGTCCCAAAACGCTTAAACCTAAACCCTAAATCCCCTAAACCCTAAACCCTTACCCCTTTGCTCTGCCTAGGGAACCCCCGAGGACCCATGGCTGAGAAACACGGGAGGTGCTTTCCCCACGAAGTTCCTGGAGCCTCAAGCCCAAAGCCCCTTTAAACCCGAAAAGCACCAAGCCCTAACACCCAGAACTTTACAGGGTTTGGGGTTTAGCGTTACGCACCCAAAAGCCACAAACCCTACAGCACGGCCCCAAACCCTAAAACCCCGAACTCGACGCCCCAAAACCCCAGAGCCCGCGAGGCCTCAATACCGAAACCCTGAGAAGCCTCAAGCCCTTAAGCCCTAAACCCCTAGGCCCCTAAGTAGTTCCTTTTTGGGATTACCCTATAGGATTCTAAACATGAACCACAAAAAGGAACCAAAGGTAGGGGCCTTAATAACAAGTAGAATAGGGTTCTTTAGGGGTTCCTTACTATAATTATAGTAGAATATACCCCAAACCCCACTCTAATTTGTTAAGGCCCCTATATTAAGCCCTAAACCCTAACACCACAAACCCAAAAGAGTTCACGGTGTATGGTTTAGGGCCCTTCAACCACCCCTTGAATGCAAAGCCCCTCAAGCCCCAAATCCTAAAACCTCTACAACCCCAAATTTAAACCCCTGACGTCACCCAAGACCTAAGCCCTGAAGTCCTAAACCCCCAAACCGTGCGAGGCGTTGAAAGCCATTCTGGACGGCAAAGTCCTGTCCGGAGAGCCTCCTGGTCGCTGGAGGGGTCTAGGGCTCTTTGGGTTTAGGGTTTCGGGGTGTTTAGGGTCTTTAGGGTCGAAGCAGGGTTGCAGTGAATTCGGGTTTGCGGGCTTTGCGTGTTAAGGGTTCAGCGTTTCCCTTGCTGTTGTGGTGTGATTCTGTTCTTTCAGAGGGCTTTCGGGCGTAGTTTTGGGGAGTTAGAGTTTCGGAGGTGAAGGGCCCACAGAGGGCAAGATACTCTTATGGGTACAAGACGCCCTGACGACCAAGAAGGTCTGTGACCATGTTAAATGTTTGCGGCCCAGGAACCCAGAAGCCGACTCGAAAGCTTGCAGCCTTACTCAATCCACGAACTTTTCAACCCTAAACCCTCAACCCTAAACCCTAAACGATGTCCAAGGTTTCTGAAGCCCACCGATCCTGCCTTTGAGTTGGAGGCGCTGCCTGCCATGCATCCAGGGTTTCGATTCAGCGGTTGCTTCCTTCCTTTTCAGGCTTCCCCCACTCCCAACCCGACGCTTTAATTCTAGACCTAACAGCGGCAGCAGAGTACTAAGTCCATCTTTCCCGGAAGCAGATCGTGCTGATCCACAAAGCCAAGCCCGTATAAAGCCTAAAGAACTTATAATAGCACTGAAGAGATCATAAGACGTGTGTAGATCCTGTTTCAAGCCCTCATAGCAACTCGCTATAAACCTGCATAGGTTCCAGGTAAAGCCGTAAGAATTTTAATTTTCCGAAACTCAAAAAGCACTGATTCAAGACTTGACAACACCTTCAGGTAGCCCTTACCTGAGCACCTTGCAAAAGTCATACCTTGCAAATCCCTTGCAAAACCTTAGCGGGAAGCGGGTCAAGCTGGGCGGAGGGTTTTTGACTTAGGGCTCTTACTTTACAATCTGTAATTATTGGGCTCGCTTGTGTGTTGGTTGAATCATTGAACCACCCCTTCACCCCTAATTATAGACCCTTCAACCCTGAACCCTATCCAGTAATGGATCCAGCATCGACGCTGAAGCCCTTGGTCCATAGTTGCCGGGTGGAGGGTTTAGGCTTTGGCATGTAGGCTGCAGGGTTCAGGGTTAGTCATGACTTACACTACATGAATGAACGATTTGTATATGGCTAGTTCTCAAAAGCATGGTCCCTTTTTGAGTCCCCAATATAGTACGACACCCTTAAAAAGGACCCCAAAAAGGGAACCGAATTTAGAGAACTACCCATATTAGTACATAAAGGACCCTTTTTACAGGGACCTTTGAGTGTGGGCTTCCAAGTGAGCCTCCCAGCCCTGAATCCCAGAGGTTTGTGACCCTAAACCTTAAACCCTAAACCCTAAACCCTAAGGGTTCATCCCTCTGAGGGATCGCAGAGCTCATAAGGCCTCGAACTCCGAGGGTTCAGGGGTTTAGGGGTTTAGGGTTTTTAAGGGTTCAGGGGTTTAGGGGTTTAGGTGTTTAGGGTTTAGGGGTTTCGAGGTTAAGGGGTTTAGGTGTTTAATTGGGGTTTAGAGGTTTAGGGGTTTAGGTGTTGAATTGGGGTTTAGGGGTTTATTGGTTTAGGGGTGTAGGCTTTATCCACCACCCCTATAAACCTTTTCAGCCCCGGAGTCCTCAAGCCCCTGTCAAGCCGTACCTATAGTCTCCATTGTCGTTCCTTTTTTGGTTTAACCAATTCGAATTCTATATTAATTAAGGATCCTAAAAGTATCCCTATAGTCGCCATTGTAGTTCCTTTTTTTGGTTTAACCAATTCTGCATTAATTAAGGATCCTAAAAGGTAATCCCAAAAAGGAACTACAATGGAGACTATAGGTAACCCCTCAACATGCCCCTGCTAGTCAGCTAAACCCTAACCCGCCAACAAAAATCAACCCATTTCGAAGCCCCAAACCCGGAAACCCCAAACGGCCAACGACCTAGACGGGTAATTCTCTAAATGAGGGTCCCGTTTGAGGTCCCCAAATAGTACGGCGCCCTTTTTAAACGGACCCTGACAGGAACACCTCATTTAGAGACCTAAACCCTAAACTCTAAACTCTAAACCCTAAACCCTAAACCCAATTTCTGTACGCCCAAGCTCTTGCAGGTGGCCCCTCATGGCCGCCATGTGCAGCTACTTGCCGACCTCATGTCACTCCTTGGTCTGGAGGTCGAAAGGGTGACAGGGCTTAGGGTTTATGTTTAGGATGTTCGGTTCTAGAAGTTCTGGGGTTTTAGTTGCTTAGGGGTCTATGCTTTAAAAGTGTGTTTGGAATGTTAGGTTCTGGAAGTTTCTAGGGTTTGTAGTTGCTTAGGGAGTCTATACTTTAGTGTGTTTAGTTTGGGGGTTTGGGGTCCACGGTTTTGGAGTTAGGATTGCATTGCACCTTTTCGTCTGTCAGTAGGCCCCTAAACCCTAAACCCCTGAACCCTAAACCCCTAAACCCTAAACTTTAAACCCCAAACCCTAAACTTCCTGAGACATTCGGACTTCCGATGCAAACCTTGAAGCCTCAAGCATCTAGTAATGCCAGGACATACCACATGTCAACCTAACAAGCTATGCTATAGCAGAACGTAACATCGCAGAATGGAGCAGAATAGAATGGACTAGAAAAGACCGGAATAGAATGGAATTCAGCAGATAATGCTATTACATGTATGTATAATGTATGTATGTATGTATGTATGTATGTATGTATGCATGTATGTACGTACGTACGTGCGTACGTATGTATGTATGTATGTATATGTATTTAAGACGCTATGGTAAAATCCTAGCAATCCATTGATTGTAAAACCCTCACAAACCTCCACAAACCTTTAAACTTTACCCCCCCCCAAAAAAATCCCCAAAATCCCCCTTTGAGGTACCCGCTACAGACCCTATTGTCATGATGTTTGTTAGGCATTCTACTACGATTGAAAACTTTGGATGCCAAAGCCTTTCGATTTGATACAGCGGCCTTCCTGACTAGAATGGGTGTGTCAAGCACGGTGCGGATTACTATAGGGCCCATAGGGGTTTTAATAATTGGAATTGGGTATTTTGGGGTATATTACACAATAACTATAATAGGAACCCGCAAAATAGTGTTGGTAATGATTTAGGCTCCTACATTACATGCATGAATGCGCAGCTGCCCTGGCAAGTAGCATCTAACCGGGTCGGGCTGGCAGGCAGTACGGCCGTCCTTAGGCTTGCAACCCCTACGCAACCTAAGCCCTAAGCCCTAAACCCTGACCGGTTAAGACAAGCAGCTCCATTCCATTCTCAGATCGCCACAGACCACGATGGCGCCGCAGAGTTGGAGGCCGAGTTAGGGCTTTTGGGTTTTAGGGTTTGTAGGGATTTATAGGGTTTATAGGGGTTTATAGGGGTTTATAGGGGTTTACAGGGGTTTACAGGGGTTTAGGGATTAGGGTTGATGGGGGTTTAGGGTTCCGGGTTAATCGTGGCTTAGGGTTTCGGGTTAATCGAGGTTTAGGGTTCCGGGTTAATCGGGGTTTAGGATCTAGGGTTAATCGGGGTCTAGGGTTTAGGGTTATTCGGGGTTTAGGGTTTACAGGGTTAGGCTTTTAGGATTTAGGGCTTTCGGGTTTCAGGCACCTGACTTAGCTAATGTTCAAACCAAGGACTGAAAGGACTGGGAGACACACGGTCCCACAGTCCTGAAATGTTCAAAGTAAGGACTGAAAGGACTGGGAGTCACACAATCCCACAGTCCTGAAATGCTCAAAGCAAGGACTGATGCAGGTCCCGAAGTTCTGAAAGAGTAGACCAAGGGATGTTGGTCCCAAACGTGGAAAGAATAGCCCAGAATCTCTGGAAATCGGTATCCTAGTTACTCTTGCCTGGTATCCTAGTTGTGTTGCCGAGTCCTTCTATGCAAAAGCTACACTCTTCGCTCAAAGCCCTATAAGTCTTGAACTCCGAACACCAAAACCCGAACCGTGTTGTTGTAGCCCTAAGCTTTGAACACTAACGTGACGTGATCAGCTCGCGTCTTTGCATTCGCTTCCGTAACTGCCTCTCCCCTGGCATGAACTAGATACCCTGAAGCCAGAGACCCAACACACAAACCTTCAACCACAATAAGAGAACCTATACATACCTCAAATCATGAAAAGATAGAGGCAAACTTGGAGGTTCGTCGGAGTCCCTTTCTAGATTCTAGAGCGTGTGGGAGTGGTGCATGCTCGAGGGGAAACGCCGCAATGTAGGGTTTAGGTCAGTTTAGGCTTAAGTGTGGGCCAGGATGGTTGATGCTAAGCACAAAAGCCTAAACCACATTTTAGGTCTCCTGGTTGCCCTTACCCTGCCACCTGAAAGAGCACACGGAATGAGCCTGTTTTTAGTTCCGCTCATCATTTGATCTCTGACCGCAGCAAGTCCTTGTGATTGCATCGAGGATACCTGTCGAGGGCTGCAGGGTTTACGGGGTTTCGGGCTCAGGGTTTAGAGTCTAGAGTCAGGTTGGAAGGATATTGAAGGATATCAGGTGATCCACACATGTAGACACTAAAGCACATATCACGATTGACTGCCGGACAGGAGACTAGCAATTTTGTGGGTCGAGAGTCTCTGGGCGCAGCACCCAAACAGGATCAAGGGTCCTCAGGGACCATGTGTTCCTGTAGTATATCTTTTGTTCTTAAAGCAGCCCCTATTTAAGGGTAATTTTCGTGCCAAAGTATATACTCTGTATAATTGTTATAAGGGTGCATGCACACATATGCAGGGAATAGGGCCTGCCTACCAAAAGAAACCACCAGTCTCGAAACACCAGGCCAGAAGGGGCTTGGGGTTTGGGGTTCAGGGTTGTCGAAATCCCTCAACCTAAACGCCATCACAACCAGTCATCTTTGCCCTTGCAATCCGATCCCCCCATTCTACATGCGGTGTTCTATGCCCTCAGAGCCCAAGAAGAAACACACGCACGCACCCTCCGGGCTTATAAGAAGAAACACAAGCACGCACACTAAGAAAGTTTATAAGCCAATGCCAGACATGAAAGATCTACATATATCTTATAGGAACCCTACACCCTAAACCGTAAGCCCAAATTCTATATAGGAACCCTAAACCCGAAACGCTGAGCCGCAAATCCTCAGAACCCTGGAACCCAACCCGAAATCCTAAGGACCCGCCAATAGAAAACATACATACACATATAATAATAAGAATACGACCGAATAAGAGTAGTAATTATAGTTATAGTTATATGTAGATAGATAGACAGATCGGTAGATAGAGAGATAGATAGACAGGGAGCTAGACCCTGTCTTTGTTGCGGTTGCTCCGGCCTATACAAAGCTCTAATTTACCGAATCCAAAACCCTGAACCTACCATCCAAACGGCCCAAAAAAACACTACTTACTCCCGAAACCCTAAACGGTTAGGGTAACTTCCCAAACCTTCAGCAATCCTGAACCTGCGCCCTCGGCTGCAAAACCTAAACCCTGTTTCAAAGGAAGCCTGAACCCGAAACTATGGGAAGAAATGCCCACCTAGAGCCAGCTGGGAAAAGTCGCGGTTTCGTTTGGGGCTTTCAGAATCTTCAACTCCTTAAGTCTAGACCCCCGTCCCCAAATCCCCTAAATCGAACCCTAGGGCCCCACACCCTGGACCCCAAAGCCCAAAATCCTTGTAGTACAATGCCCTTTAGAACTCTTGTAGCATCCCCATAGAACCCTGAGAGTCCTAAGACCCCAATCCTTGAGAATATTTTCCAGCTCGGAGGAAAGAAAACCAAACCCCTAAACCCTGAACCCTAAACCCTAAACCCTTCTCTATGGCGATTTCCGAGCTGTCTGGGAGACTGGGCGGGTTGGACAAGAGGCGCTCAACAAAAATGGAAGCCCTAAACCTTTTAGTGCCTTCCCTAACCCCCGCAGGTACCTATTATATAGGGTACTAGAGCCCCTATAGGGCCCTATAGAGCAGGCACCTGGAGGGTTAGTACCTTGCCACCTTGGGGATTTCCGACAATAGGGGACCCTAATATAGCACCCTAAACAGTAGGATCCTTATTACAAGGACCCCAAAATAAGGTTCCCCTAGTTTTCGGAAAGTCCCACGTGGAGCAGAGAAAGCGCCATGCGCCTTCGTCGATCTGCACGCTGCCTGCCACAGGGAGAGGTCGGCTCCACCCCTTGGCCCCTAAGTAGTTCCTTTTTGGGATTACCTTGTAGGATTCTATATATAAACCATAATGAAAAGGAACTACTTAGGGGTCTATGGGCAGGGTTTCTCCATTCTTTGGTGGTTTTAGGGCTTATAATACTAGTTGAGCTTATAGGCTTGTCGGAGAGTTGAACGAAGTTTAGGGTTTACGGATGTGTAGAGTTATCGAGTGAAGGGGTTTAGGATGTATTTTTGGGAGATGTCGGACTCAGGGTTAAGGCGGTTTAACGTTTTTAGTCCTCGTGTTGACTTTCGCTTTGTCCACGGTTTAGGGTTTAGGGTTAAGTTCACTACTCGTTCCAAAGGGGCAGTAGATTCATGTGGACAGTCTTATCATCTTACCCCAAGAAATAGGCGGGACTGACAGCCACTGAACGTATTTCAGGAGACAGATATTGGGTGTCAAGGATCTCTGGTCCAGTGTTGTGGGTGAAGTGCTGCGGGTTTAGATTTAGGTTTAAGGATGCATGCCAATGAAGGAGCCTCCACATTTGATATTCTCTCTCCCTCAATATCTGCAGTGTAGTTGTAGCCTACTGTACTTGTAGCAGAGGCCGAAACCCCGTAATCCCAAGCGCTACACCTCACAAAGCTTACACCCACTGCTATTCTGAAGGTAGGTTGCCGCACCATAGCTGAGATGGTCTTGGGCAGCTACTGTTATAAAGCCCTTAGCAACAACATAGACCAAAAGCCTTAAAAGATAGGGTCTCTGGGCCCAAAAGCCTTAAAATATGAGTCCTTTGAGGGTAAGGGAAGCATTTAATCGTGTATGGTATATGGGGGTTTCCAAAATTGGGGACCCAAACATAGCACCCTAAATCGTAGGATCCTTATCACAAGGACCCCAAAATAAGGTACCCTCGTTTTCGGAAACTCCCATATGGCGCCTTTAGGTTCGGTCGCCTTGTTATCAAGGGACTAGAGGAGAGACCCTTCAAGGGACCCCTTGAGGTTTTGTAGGGGCTTTATGAGACTATATAAGGGGTATATGAGGGTTCTATAGGGTATTAGGATTGGGGGTCCCTTCTAGGGGTCCCCCCTATTGTCCCTTAATATTAGGTTCGACCAGTCTGCAGGCCCCGGCTGAGAAAGCTCCTGCATGCCATGTGCCGAGGCAGGTGGTCGCAGCCTTGGGGTTGAGTCGGTCGAGGGCTTAGTGCTTTTGGATGCATTTACTCAGGGGTTCTGTCAGGGTTTGGGGTTTTGGGTTTCGAGCTACTTGGGTGCGCAGAAGTATTACACAGCAGTGGCTACTGATCTTGCTGCATGGCAGAGGTACATCATGCAGGAACAGATGAGCACCCGAACTCAAAACTCAGTCAGCGAACTCAATCCGCTTCTTCTTCGGTAGGTTCAGAAGGTAGCTCATTACAAGGGACCGAGAATGAATCAAAGATTGCAAGATGCTTGGGCATGCTGTATTTAACAGCCCCGAGACAAGAAAACTTCAAGAAGCAAGCCGCATGAAACTTCAGATCTAAGTGCGACTATGAACCCTAAACCCTAAACCCTAAACTTGACTTATAGAACCCCAGCCCTTTCAAGGAATCCCTATCGAAGCCTCGACCCCAACTCCCCCTAAACCCTAAACCCCAAAAGCCAAACCCTAAACCCTGAACCCTAAACCCTAAACCCTGAGCCCCATACCCTAAACCCTATAGATCCTATAGATCCCTTTTGAGGAACCCTTTTAAGGAACCCCCAAGCCCCTAGACCTGAAACCTGAAGCCCTCATCCCGGGGTCCCCCCAGCTGCTAGGCGTCTCTCGGCTTGCCTCCGGATGCTGAAGCAGTGCCCATGGTTCGGGAAGTCGAAGGCCGGGTTCCTGGTTGTGGCTTTTGGGGTTTTAGGGTTCGATGAGGATTCCTTCGGGTATGGGGTTTGGGGTTTTGGGGTTTAGGATTTTGGGGGTTTAGGGTTTAGGGCTGAGGGGTTCAGGGGTTTAGGACTTTAGGTTTAGCCTTTCCGAGTTTTGGGCGGTTTGAGGTTCAGGGTTGGTGGCCTGGGGTTTCGGGCAAACTCGGGACGTAGTCATGTCATGAACATGTTAATAACATGTTATATAATTCTCTGTAAGGCACCCCTGGTTTCAACTCCTCTAAGCACAAAGGCCCAGTCCTAGGAAAGTGCAGCTGCCCCGCCAAAAACCAGGGCCCGATTTGAAGAACCCGAAGCAGCGCAGCGCCAGTGGCTCTTCAACCCCGGAGCTCTTCAGGTTTCATGGCTGGCTCTCTAAAATAAGGTCCCTTTTAGGGTCCTTATGAAAAGGGTGCCGTACTATATGGGTACTTCTCTAAATTAGGGCCCCTTTTCGAGTCCCCAACATAGCACGCGCACCCTTATAAAGAGGACCTTAAAAGGGACCCTATAATTTAGACAACTACCCATATTTGGGGATCCAAAGGGACCCTACCTTAGAGCACCACCCTGATACTGACAGGATCATGTCCGGCTGTGACGCGTTCGTCGGGCACGAAACACTCCTACCTCAGCCAAATCTCTAGACCTTGCGTTACCTCCTGGTTTGGGGTGTAACCCTAAACCCTACACCCCTAAATTGGACCGGAGAAGAAGATCTCGAAAGCCTCCTCCGAAGAAATGCTCTGCGCCCAAACACCAAGGCCTCTCCAGAAGCCCACGGGCACTCTCCGGGTGTCCGTGAGATGCAGACTGAGGCTGCGGGGGCTTGGGCTTTATTTTAGAATGCACACAACTTGCTAGGCTCCATAGTATTTCCTTTTTGGGCTTACCTTATAGGATCCTAAATATAAACCACAAAAGGAGCTACTATGGAGCCTATGGGTAGGCATTTGTTAGATTGAACGCAACTTCAAGGCCCGCCTAAAGCCTAAGCCACAAACGCCTAATCTCTTGGTTAGTTGAGCTCTACACCCCGAAACCCTGCACCCCTGGAATGTTCGGGTGCGGGGTATGGCCACGGGTGCAGTTTCTAGCGACATATCGTTGGAGGATTCGGGCCCAACATTTTAAGAAAGGCCCCACTACTTGAGCGCTTGGGGGGGTACTCCGTGCTTAAACCCTAAACCCTAAACCCTGAACCCTATAGACCATATACCGTATTGGACTTGCCATGTGGGGCTCGGGCTCTCGAAGCTTCTTGTAGGCTCAGGTTTTGTAGCCTTGAGGCGACACGGATTTTGCAACTCAAGTCAGGGCTGTAGGCATCCACGTGGCGGTATCAGGAGTTTAGTGGTTGTTGCGTCAGGGCTCCAAGTTGCTGTAAGGTACTGCGTTTGAGGATGCTGAAGATGCCAGGAGCAGCGGTGAATACCCCCACCCTAAACCCAAACTTTGCATGGCTTCAGCCAGAAGCTGGTCAACATCCTCTCCGTGGCCATTACCTAAGCTCAGCCCGAGACCCCCATGTCCCACTAGCCCTGCAACCGAAAAGCGAAACGATCCTTCCGGAAGCCGTTAACGCCGTTCTGGAAACCTTCAAAGCAAAGTCGGCAGAACCTTTCATGGAGCCCTAAGCCCCATGACCACTGCTACCCTAAACCGTCTATCTTCGCCCCCCCCTCCAAACAAAAAAAAAGAAAGAAAAAGCCATAAACCCCAAACCGAAGCCCACAAATCCGAAACCATGAAACCAAACCCCCAAACCTCCAAGCCGCCAAACCCAAACCCCAAAAGCCCCGAGGCCCCAGAACCCAAGCCGCAAACCCTAAACTCCCATGGAGCCCGAGACCCTAAACCCCTAAACCGTAACCCCCCCTAAACCCAAAACCCAAAATCCTAAACCCCCAAACCCCAAAATCCTAAACCCCGAAATCCTAAGCCCCATACCCTGAACCCCAAACCCTGATCCCCGAAACCCTAAACTGCAAACCCAGGCTCCCTCGCCTCCTCGCCGTTTGAGTCTGCCCGGGCAGCTGCTGGAAGAGGCCCCGCTGCAGCCGGGAGTTTTCTGGAAATGACTGGGGGTTTTCGGGTTTAGGGGTTCAGGTTTTAGGGTTTAGGGGTTCAGGCTTTTAGGGTTTAGGGGTTCAGGGTTTAGGGTTGTGGGTTCAGGGTTGGGGGTTTATGGTTCAGGGTTGAGGGTAGTGAGGGCGCCATCAGATGAGGTTTCAGTATTGGTACTTCGAGGTTTTGTTTTCAGTCCTTCAGACTTATACAGGGGCACCTGTACATCAGTGGTTTACGGGCTTTAGGGGTTTAGGGTTTAGGATGTAAGACGGGGGTCCCTTTAGATATTAAGTTTGTTTGTTTTCTATATAGGCTTGTAAGGGCTTCATAGGTTCCTAGGTGTTTCTGTTTCACAGCTGTGCGGGTTTTCTGGCGCACGTGCGCACGAGTTTCATTGTCTTGAATATTGGGATTGACGGACTTGGAGCTGTGATGGGTGCAAGGCATTAGGTGTTTCTGGTTCTCGTTTGAGAGGCAGGGTGTAGGGTGCTGGGGTTCTTGATGCCCGGGCCTGGGAAAAGATGGGGGTTTAGGCTTTAGGGCTAGGGGTTTCGGGTATGTGGTTTAGGGTTGGGGGTTTGGGGCTTGCATACGGAACTGAGTTGCTTTGGGCAGCCCTACACCCCAAACCCTGAACCCCACGAATTCAGCTCCCCAAGCTCCAGAATCGTTTGTGACATTGAAAGACACCAGTCTCAGAAGACACGAGGCCTTAATATAGAGCCCTAGGGTGCTTAATGTAAGATTTTTTGAAGGGAGCCCCTATTTTCTGACATCCCCCAACTTCGACCTGCAAGATAGTACCTATAGTTTCCATTGTAGTTGCTTTTTTGGCTTAACCAATAAGGATCCTAAAAGGTAACCCCAAAAAGGAACTACAATGGAGATCTCTCCCTACAGGCGACGATGATGACGACGGCCTCTCTGAGCGATCGGCATCCGCAGTGCGACCATCCGAAGGCCATGACAAAACCTGGGCCCAACGCGACTGAAGGTTGAGGGTGAGTTTAGGGTTTGGGGTCTTCGAACCTAGGATACGATTGCTCTTGCTAGCAGTGTTTGAAGTCGTACTCGCTGTGTATTTATTCTGCAGTCTGGGGTGCAAGGTTTATAGGCTATAGGCTTTCGCGCTAGTAGATTCACGAGAGGTCCATCTTTGATCTTACCCCTCTGTTTGGAAGGTTTAAGGCTTTTTTGTGCTGCAAAGGCTCCTAAACCCTAAACCCTAAACCCCAAACCAACCAGGGCCCGAACTCGAACTGCGCCTTCCTATTAAGATTAAAGTACCTAAACAGGAACCCCTTTAAGACCTGGGCATATCGCCGTGTAATCTAGATTAAGGTCTCTTTTGTGGGTCCTTCTTTTGTTAAGGGTGCCATACTATATTCGGCACCTAGACCCAAAAGCGCCCCAATGTAGAAAGCCACCCATATAACATAGAAGCCTAAATGACTGCCAATACCATTCTTTAGGGTTCTGATACGACAAAAGCAGCCCAATACTATATTGGGGGTTCCTCATTATAATTCTAGTATAATATACCCCAAAACCCTATTCTAATCATTAAGGCCCCTAAACCTTAACACCTAAACCCTAAAACCTAAACCCTAAATCCTAAACCCTAAACCCTAGTTGGAAAAAAGGTGTCAACAACAACTTAAACCCTAAACAGGTGCAGAGCAGCCCGGCGCCTCGAGCTGTCGGGGACCTCTCCACGCCCTCAACCCCGTCCTCCTCAAGGACATGGCAGAGTGGGGTCTAGGTTTTTTTAGGGGTGGTTTAGGGTTTAGGGTTTAGGGTACCTCAAGGACATGGCGGAGTGGGGTATAGGTTTTTTTTGGGTGTTAGTGGTTCGGTATTTTTTAGGGGTGGTTTAGGGTTTAGGGTTTATAGGGGTGTTAGGGTTTAGGGGTCTGGGTGGTCATGGTTGGGGTTTAAAAATTCAGGGCTACTCGCACCTGGTTTTGGTATTTGTCCGTATCATAAGGATCCTACTGGCAAAGGCTAGGTAGCATGTGGCAGGGCGTGGTGTTACCACGAAGCCTGAGATTCGTCACTGCGCTACGTCGCACGCTAAGCCCGAATCGCCCTAAATGGATTAGGGTTTAGGGTTTAGGGTTTAGTATCAGGGCATCTCGGCACCAAGTCCCTTAACCAAGTCGCGAAACCCCTCTCTCAGGCTCACTCGTGTTTCAACTCCACGTACCGCAGTCTCACGAGTTCATGTCAGGGAAGGAGGGGAGCTGCATATGCCGAGCCCCAAACCCTATAAACCCTAAACCCCAAGCCCTTACAGAGACCCGTATAACCCTAAACCCTATAACCCTAGACCCTAAACCCTAAACCCTTCCCTAAACCCTAAACCCTAGACCCTAAACCCTAAACCCTAAACCCTAAACCCTAAACCCTACCCTAAACCTCTAAACCCTTCAAAGGAGGCTTTAGGCTCGACCCTATGAGTTTTGGTGTCGAGGAGCTCGACGTCCTCCAGACCCCCTCCCGTGCCTACCGCGACCTGCGAAGAAGAAGGCTGGGCACGGTTTATGGCTTAGGGTTTACGGTTTAGGGTAGGGTTTAGGGTTTTGGGTTTTGGGTTTGGGAGCAGGGTATTTTTGGGTGGTCAGGGGTTAGAAAAGGTAGGTGTTTGAGGCTTTTTCGGGGTTTTGAGGGTATGTGGAGGGTCATCCACAAGACCCTTCGAACCCCAACTCATCAATTCTATAGCTTGGATATGCCATATAGGGATTGCATCTAGGGTTCTTGGTTCAAGGCTGCAGTCACCTGCCCGAACAAAGCTTCCTTGGCGCCAGGCATCCCTCCACATCCTCGGAAGCTCGACGATGTGAACCTGAGAGGCGCCGCCGGCAAGGCAGAGATACCTCTGAGCTTGCAGGTCCCTGCGGACCCGGAAACCAGACACTTAGATAGCCAATGGGAGAACTTTAAACTTTTTGGCCTTATATATTAGGTCTATCCTAAAAAGTTTGAACTTTTTTGGGCCTGGTTGTTGAAGAAGAGAGGACATCCATCAGAAGCCTCTTGCTCTCCGCGCCCGGGGAAGCTCTCCGTCCACGGCGAGAGGAAGGAGGCGACTCGATGCTCGCGCCATCTCAAACGCCCTGAAGTGGATGGAGACTCCATTGTAGTTCCTTTTTTTGGTTTAACCAATGATATCTTAAGGACTTTACAAGGTATCCCCAAAAAGGAACTACAATGGAGACTATAGGTGGATGGAGACTCTGCGTCGACGTCTTCATCGCCTTCCGGCTCCGTCACTGAGCGTGGCAGCTTCGATGCTCTTGGCAGAAGTTGTGTTTGCTTTGCGCTGGTCATGAGAATCTGTCGATCCTGCAAGCTAGCTGATTGCACCCAGACAAAACCTACACTGGCACATGGTCGGAAAGCAACGCCGCTCCCACTGAAACCCCTAAACCCTAAATCTCCCTCTCCCACCGAAGCCCCAAAACCGTAATTCCTAAGAAGCGACTAAGGCATCAGGGCCTCTCCCATCAGCCTCCCACCTCGCCTCCCGCGGCGGCCCGCGGCATCGCCCTCGCCACGAGCCAGACCGCAGGAGCCTGGGCTCCGGTTTGATAGGGCCCTAATACCAGCAGTACTCATAGAAATCATAGTGAGAACAATAATCATAGTAATAATAGTACTAGTAAGTACTAGCACTGCATGCTAATACTAATACTAAATACTAATACCAATACTTAATACGGATATCAAGACTGAATACTGAGTGCTAAATACTAGTACAAGATGCTACGACCAAGATTTGGGGTACATTGTAGTAAGGTTGGTTCCTTATTATGATTTCCTTATATATGTCCTTAAACAGGTAGAGGAAGCGCCGTCGCCGCGGCCACCCTTTCCTGGGGCTCTCCCGGATCCTCGCGGAAAGGCGGCGTTCCGGCCTGCAGAGCGCGAGCTGAGGCAGGAAGCTTCTTGATTTAGGGTTTAGGGTTTAGGGGTTTAGGGTTTAGGGTTTTAGGGGTTTAGGGTTTAGGGTTTATGGTCCATAAGTTCCTTGTGTTGAGTTTTTTTTGGTCTTTGGAGTTCAGAGAGACAGGTCTTTCATAGGAGTCGGAAATGCAAGTACCGCTACCACTCACCCGACCCCCCCCCCCCAGGCCTTCTAGTGCTAGATATGGGGGGGGATTTAGGGGTTTAGACCAATCTCGCGTTTAGGATGTAGGCTCAAGCGATGGTGGCTTAGCTGCGGCTGTTTACTTGCTTCGGGCGGCTTCAGGCCTTAGATGTAGGCAGGTTTTGTTATTTTTTTCCACCAAGATGGCGGATTAGTTTTCCGACACCGGGCTTGATTTGTCGTCTTCAGTGAATGGGAGGCCTCTTTGAGTCGTGGAGGGACGAGGGTTCCAGGGTTTATGGGGTCGTTTAGGGTTTCGGGCTCTGGGCTTGAGGCTTCGGGAATTTGAAAGGTGAGGGTGTGGGCGTTGCCGCCGAGCTCAGAGTGCAAATGTCTGGTGAGAAGCATAAGCATCATCAGCATCATCGTCATCGCATTCCTCATCCCCTTCGCTCAAATTGCCAGAGAACACCCAAACTCCCTGCTGTAGACGTGAATCTGCAACCCTACACCGTAAATCCTAAGCCCTGCAACCAACCATCAATCCAGAAAGCTCAAACCTAAATGCTTCACCTAAAACCCTAAACCCCTAAACCCTAAACCCTAAAGCGCTTTGCTAGGCGGCCACCGAGCTTGCCACAGTTGGACTTGCAGCAGATGGTCACCTCTGAGCCACCGCCGACCACTCCGCACTCTGCAAGGTGCCGCCGTCGTTAGGTTAGGGATTGGGGTTCAGGTGGGGGTTCGGATGAGGGTTTAGGGCGGTCCCACTTGAGCCCAAAGCTCTTGGCGTGGACCCCCTACACGTGAAATCTTCAATGCACTGCTTTTGTGAGTTGAGTTATGCAAAGAAGATCAAACAACAAGTTCGTTCATGTTCATCACTACCGCAACGAAGCTTCCAAGCCCTGATGGCAGCGAGGGCCTTGGACCCTAAACCCTAACCCTACCCACAGGCTCCATAGGTTCCTTTTGGGGGTTGCCTTGTAGGATCCTAAATATAATATAAACCACAAAAAGGATCTACTTTGGAGCCTATGGGTAATATAGGCCCAAAAAACCCTAAACCCTAAACCCTAAACCACTCACGGCCATTGCAAGGCCTGCAAGCTCAAGGCTGAGACGGAGCCGGTCCGGACCACTGGAAGAAGCTAAGCATCCCAGCGCCAATGGGGGGTTCCTGACACAAAAGCCCTAAACCCTAAACCCCAAAACCTAAACCCTATTCCCTAAACCCTAAACCCTAAACCACGGTTTAGGGTTTCGGGTTTAGGCGGAGAGCAGGTGCTTCGGGCTTTGGCCGTCTTTTTTGCTCTCCTAGAAGCGACTGTTGCTAGTGGTCCCGTGAACTCGTAACCCTCAACCCCCCAAACCCCTTAAAGCCTAAACCCCCAACCCCAAACCCGAAGTAGGGACCCTAAACCCTAAACCCTAAACTCTACACCCCCAACCCCAAACCCGAAGTAGGGTTGTTCATTTTCCGAACTCCTCTTGTGGCTTACGTGTGGGGGCTTTGGGGCTGGGGCTGTGGAGGAATTTGGGGCTTCGGTAGCTTAGACGTTTAGGGATCATTCTTTGGAATGGCGTAGACTTTCGGAGCTTTCTGTGTGTTGCCGCAGGGGTCCATGTGCCTACACAGTCTAGGTATGCTAGGCTGGGCCCAGGGTCCGTATCTTATAGTTATTCCTACAGCGGCCCATAAGCTATACCTGGACCCCAAAGTGTAGGTGTTGTGATGTGCCCCCCCCCATTTTACCTGCTTTTGTTGGTACCCATAGGCTCCATAGTAGTTCCTTTTCGGGGTTGCAATATAATGGGATCCTAAACATAAACCACAAAAAGGAACGACTTTGGAGCCAATGGGTAGAGGCAACATCCTAAACCCTAAACCCTAAACCCTCCACCCTAAACCGCTGTTAGAGGCAACGGAGCCAAGCCTGATCTGTGAGGCTTCTCATGTCGCGCGGAACACCTCGGGGCAGGCGCCCCAGCAGCGTTCCGGCGCTCTGCCTGCCAGGACCCGGTTCTTTAAGAGACGGCCTTGTGAGGAAGTAGTACAAAGAACGCAGTAAGCCCTACTGTCATTGCGGGGAGCGAGGTGTGGGTTCTCCCAGTCCTAGACCCTCAGGGAGGAGATGGGACAAAGGTAACAAAAATGAATAGCCTCCTGAATCCTAAACCCCTAAACCCCTAAACCCTGAACCCTAAACCCTAAACCCAAAGCCCTGAACCCTTACAGAACCCTTGCGGAATCCTCAAGCCGCAGACCCAAATCCCAAAAACCCTGAATCTTATTGGACTGTTATAGCAGCATTTATCTAGATGTTGGACCCTGAACCCTAAACCCTGCATACTGCCCTCACGCAGTAACAGTTGAGCAATATTCATAATCTGGATATTTATAAGGCCCATAAATAGTAGCCCTATTATAGACTTTTACTGTATGGGGGGCAGTACCCAACCTAAACGCTAAATCCTATAAGTTCAGAGGAGGCCCTCATGGCACCCGCAGGACCCGATGCCTTCACCTCGCCTCGGCTGCCGCGGCCGCCTGCGGCCACGGATCGATCGCCTGGTCTTCCCAGGATCGAACTTAGGCGTATGATGTTAGGAACTGTAACATAACTCGACCTTATCTGAGGGATGGGCAGTTTAGGGTTCGATTAAGGGCCTCTAGGGTTGGAGTTGTAGGGTTCAGGGCCTAAGTTTAGGGTTTCTCTGAACACCATACCCTCACGCTTCGGCTTGCGGGAGAAAACTAGGGACCGCTGCAGACATCTCGCCGAGAAGAAACCCCAACTTCGGTTCACCACGGGCAAACGGTAGTGTCAGGGCCCCCCTAAACCCTAAGCCCTAAACCTAAGCCCTGATGTTGCCACCTGGCGACTTCGGCAACTACATCGACCACCAAGTCGTCAGGACCGACCGCCTTTCCGGGGAGTGTGCTGTGTTTTGCAGGTGAGGCTTCGTGTTGAGGGGTTCAGGTTTTGCTGTCCACGCTGCGTGCAAGTCAATCTGATGATGTGATCCTGACTGCAGCAAAGCGGCATAGACAGCTAGCTGCTAGCTCAATTTCCTCAACCCTACACCTTGGACTAATATCCTATGGCAGTGGCATATTGGCTCAAGGTTCCCAGAAGGGCCAGGGCATGAGACAGAAATCCGTGGCAGCAGCGGGCATGGGGGTCAAGTCTATCCTGAAGAAGACAGCCGCAGCTGGAGGTGGTGCAGCATTGGCCGTCGTGGCAGCTCCGGTCATAGTCACATCCCTGGGGTTCACAACAGCTGGAATCGCTGCCGGCAGCACTGCTGCCGCGATGATGTCAAGTGCAGCCGCATCTGGCGGGGTGGCCGCTGGGAGCACAGTGGCAATTTGCCAGAGCATAGGTGCTGCTGGGCTTGGTGTTGGAGGAAAGGCTTTGGTGGCAACAGTTGGGGCTGCCGCGGGTAGCGGCACGGCTGCAGCCGTGGAGAAAGTCAACAATGCCGTCTCAAGAATCAGAAGCAGACTGTGACGTAGCAGGCGCATTCGAAGCAGACAGCAGCTAAAGTAGAATCATCTCACCTTTGTTTTTGCTGGCTCGCTGAAATCCCTGTGGGGGATATGCGGCATCAGCACCACATAAAAGTCCTGCTTCAGAGCTGGTTCGAACACCTGTGCGGCGTGTTTCACTTGACATTGAGTTTATCATTACCTCCGAAGCATAGCGCATGCGTGAGTACGGCAAAAGCATCAACCCAGCCTGAAAATGCTTGCAGGACAGAGTTACCATGAAATCGCAATCAATCCTACAAATTGTCCTGCAACCCTGTTGTCGTGCTTGCAGGACTTGGAAATGAGCTCGTCGACAGGGCGGCTATCAGTGAGTCTCCAGCTGCAGATCCCCCATGTACTTGATACATGTCTTGTCGTCGCTCAGGCATACGAGACAGCAGAAAACACTGAAATTTCTATCTACACTAAATTCTAGAGCATCACCCCTCCGACCCCTCGCCCCCTCCCGCAATTTCCCGCCCCCCACCCCCCATTCTTCCAGTCTTTCATTCCACGACTTTTCGCCCACGC
This sequence comes from Symbiodinium necroappetens, assembly GCA_905231915.1. NCBI lineage: Eukaryota > Dinophyceae > Suessiales > Symbiodiniaceae > Symbiodinium > Symbiodinium necroappetens. The sequence continues at coordinate 28,167 of CAJNJA010080474.1, read as the reverse complement.
TCGCTCTCCCCCTCTCCTTGTCACACGCCTTCTCTTTTCCTCTCTGTACCGCTTTCTGTCTCTCTCTGTCTCTCTCTCTCTCTCTCTCTCGCTCTGGCTTTATGTCCGTCACCGTACATACTCTATGTCTGCAACGTGAACAGGTATGAAATCCAGCAACCGACATGTTGCGTTCTTGATGAAGACTCAACCAAAAGGCCTTGCTCTCTGCCTGAACGCTACCCTCGACCTCAAAAGCCAGAACGCCTTAAGGCCTCGTTTAGGGTTTAGGTCAGGTGTTAGGGGTTTTAGGGGTTTTAGGGGTTTTGGGTTTAGGATTTAGGGGTTTAGGGTTTTAGGTAGAGTTTTAGTGGTTTAGGGTTTAGGGATTTAGGGTTTAGGGATTTAGGGTTTAGGGGTTTGGGGTTTTAGGGTTTTTAGGGTTTAGGGTTGAGCTCTCTGAGATTTCTTATCTCTGAGCCGACGGGCTGCAGGAGCAGCTGCTGTTGGTGTGGCACCTGTGTAGATGCAAATGCGCCTGCACCGTTCACCGCTCGGCCCAGGTCGGAAATTTATGGTATAGGGTTGGTCTAGGACATTTTCAGGTGGGTAGTTACCGTTATAGAGGCCTTATATTATTATAGAAGGTCTATATACCTTATAGAAGCCTTATAGAAGGTCTCTATATACCCTAAACTCCCCGCCTATATTATTATAGAAGGTCTATATACCTTATAGAAGCCTTATAGAAGGTCTATATACCCTAAACTCCCCGCCTGTAGTTTCCTTTAAGTTGGGGGCTTAAGGTTTTGATGGTTTAGGGTTTAGGGTTTGGGCTTACTGTTTAGAGTTTAGGGTTTAAGTTTTCAGAAAGGACTGTTGCGTGAGATTGAAAACGGTGTTTTGTACCTGTTCGAGATGTTCGTTTACACAGCTTCAGGCCTAGTTCGGGGACTTTTTCCTTTCTGCCAACAGTCCTTTCCGCATGCTTTCGACACGCGCGTGTGTGTACTCGGCTCCTCGTGTTGATATCTGTGTTTTGAAACAGGGTTTGTGGTTTAAAGCGCATGTTCTTGACCATACCAAAAACAAAAGAAACAAACAACGATTCCCACACTACTCCGGAGTCTGAACAGTGTGGATTTTTTGAAAAAAATTTGTGGTTTTGGTTGGTCCGTTGTTTTTTTGGTCCCGGTCCTCAGCTCTTCCATCCATGAGTCGGAAATCACTTTCTCCATCAGTTTCTTGTTTTAAAACATCTGCCTGTTTTGAAACACTCCCGGTCTTCCACGTCTGCAGCCCTCACTTTGTTTGCCGAGCTGCTGAGCTCCGCGCCGAAGGATTTCGCACAGGCTTCCTTACTAGCAGCTCCGCTGGATTTTTGTCCACTGGAGACAGCCGTGATACGTGTTCGCGCAGCTGAGCTGGTTAATATGAGTTTGCTCCCTTTGAAACCAATGAGAACCAATGTGGCCCTCTCCTACCAAGTTGAAATGAGTCGTGGAACGGTTGAATCCTCTGCCCTCCACGGCCTTCGACTTTGACAGCCTCTACAGCAATGTTTCCCGTGGAAGGTATGATTCCCTGCCGAACACACTCGCAGCAGACTTCGGTCCCAACATCATGTTCAAGCTGCAGCTTGTCGGACAGCAGGCAGAGGATGGACAATGGACATTTCTCAAGCATTATCATTACATCTTTGATGCCAAGATGTGTGCTAAACTCCTCCAGGACCGTCTTGATGGCGAGCTCTTCATGATTGACTATGGGACGAACTGTCGAGCTGGTCTCAAGAGCTTCCAGTCTCTCCTCGTGCATGTCGGACAATGGCCGGTGATGTGGTTTCAGATTTCGGTTAAGGAAGCGAAGACCGAGATCAAAGACAAATCAGATCTCGACGCCGGCTACAACTTCATTCGCACAGAGGGCCCCCGCTCCAACATGCAGAATCCTCAGACGGAATGGACTGAAATCGAAATTCATTGGGAAGGGAGCCCGATTTATGGATGGTCTGCTGGCCTCGTGAAGGAATCCCTGCGTGGCTATGCTACTTCCACGTCTTCGCTGATCGCACCAGCGACTTCTACGTGACGCTGCATGACCTGAGTGCATGGTTCTTGCACGATGTCATCATCCCCTTGTTGCCTACCCTGAAGTCTAAGACCGTCGTCTTCAATGAGATCGGCCGAAGAGGGTAGAACCCCAGCTGCCCAGGCTCTCGCTCTGGCCATGTCGGAATACTGGCCTCTTGTGGACGACATGGCGTGGGACCAGCGGCCGGCTTTCCGACTTTGCGCGAGTCTTGATCAGCTTCGTGGAGAACCTGGTGTACAGCATGCCCCCGACATTCTCGACGACCCCGATTGCAGCCAGGTTCTCATCCGCAAGCTGAAGGCCTTTCTTGAATAACCCTGGAAGAGACGTTCACCGTGGAGCGATGGACGACTTCCAAATTCGTGGGGCATCAGCTACGAATCCTGTGCGACAACAAAGTGAATGAATCGGCAGAGGAGTACATTGTGCCTGGCCAGACCACCATCCCATTCAGCACCTTCCTTGACATTATTACACCGGCCTTTCCTGACAAGTCGTGCAAGCAGGACAAGATGGCACTCCTCACACACTCCCATTGGGTCGTCAACCTTCGACGTGCCTTGTATGTCCGCAAAGCTGGTGCAGGAACTGCCCGATTCCCTTCGGTCCACTACGACGATGGCATCACTGCCTTCCTCGCCGATTCATGTAAGTCCATCATTGCTAACATGCAGGACAGAATCAAGGACCCCCCTGCCGATTGGCTGGAGAAGAGGCAGTGGTCTCACGACCTCGTGACGATGGTTCTCGAGAAGGGCATGGAACCAGAAAGGACTATTTTGCAAGACGAACCTGCCCTTCTTAGCGGGCCGTAAAGGCATCCAGACCAAGCCCGACCTTCCCTTCTCAGGCAGAGTGGTGGTGGACGTTGGTCCTCAAGATCTCGCATCCCAGCTTCCTGCGCCTGCGCAGGAACCATCTGATGCACATTCTCACGTCATGCCCGCGTTTTCCGCTGGAGTCGTTGCTCCTGTACCTGGAGTACCTGACACAGCCCTTTGGACGCCAGTTCCCGTGAAGACCGAGCCCGGCATCTTATCCTTGCCCCTTGGCTCCAGTGACATCATCATTGACTTGGACGCCGCTAGCCCAAGCGCCGCAGGATCCATGGCAAGCGACTTCCCTGAGGTGGGCCAGCAGGATTGCGGGGTCGCACCACGAGGAGCTTCCCGCTTCTAAGGTACATGTCTTCAGCTTGAGTCTTGCTTTGCTTGGCCCATGAAACACAGTTGACTGTTGACCACTACAGTTGCAAGCATGTTGTTCTTGCCGCAGCGTCTGCCTTGTACTCTACAGTGAGAAGATCAACGCCTTTACTTCCCAAGGCGCGTGGACTCCGGACATTCAAGTATCCGTATCCAGGAAAGCAATGCCCCATATGCCACAAGCAGTTGTCCACGGGAACATCGACCACGGAGTTTACTACAGCGACATGCCTGGCAGTGAGCAGCTCTACTTGGTCCGGTCACGAAGACCACGCCGCAACTCTTGCAGGACAAGCCTGAGATGCAACTTCATGTAGCTGGGTGATCAGAAAATCAATTGTGTGTGTGTGTGGGTGCGTGCGCGCGCGCGGGCGGGCGGGTGTGTGTGTGTGTGTCTCTTTCAACCAGCTCAAGGCCGCCGGCGTGTTCTTCGTCTCCCAGAAGACTGCGTTCACGATGGAATATCTCCAGCTATGCTATCTTCGTCTCCTTCGTGCTAAGCCCTCTCCAGGTCAAGAGGCTGTCGTGCGTCTTTGGGCATCTGCGATCATCCGCTCCTGTTTTAGCAAGAGCATAGTCTTCGGGATCACCTCTGGCATGCTTCGGAGGGGTACGCGACATCTCAGGGCACCCCGGATATGAGATCATTGAATACAACCTGGACTTCCCAGCGCAGCACTGTGTAAAGTTCAGGGGCCCCGAAGGTCAAGTTACTTTGTTTCCTCCCAAAGGTGTCGTCACTGCCGTCTCCTTCGCTGACCACTTTGGAGTCCACCGCCGCCTTCTACCAGGGGTAGATCCAGAGAGGCCAGTGAAACTCAAAGGTAAGCCAAGAAACGTCTTGGAGGAATTTACAAGGTCGAGCCCTTAGAGCAAGCCCCGCAGGGACCCAAGCCAGCATCCGAAGAAGGCCTCCCCGAAAAACCCAAGGGCTCGAGGTACATTGTCCCCAACAGTGCCCGGAAGCGCAAGACCGAGAGCCCACTTGAGGCAGAGCCCAGGGTGAAGGTCAGCTCGAAGAAAACCACAAGCCCGAAGCGAGCCTCGAGCCTCAAGCTTGATACGATCACGAGGCCCAGCGGTGAAGTTGTTCTTGCTCCTCGCCCGAAGTCTTCCCCGAAGTCATCCTCAGCACCTTCAGCCCGAGCAGCGCCCGAAGGTAACCCTGAAGCCTGCTATCCGAGTGCCTGTGCTTTCTGCCGAAGTGGAAGAGAGAGCTTCGCCCACAGCCGGGGTCACTTGCGGACCCAGCGGTGAAAGCTGCCCCCAAGAAAGGCACAGAGGGCAAGGCCACTGGCAGCAAAGGGGATAAGAGCGAGGGCAAGAGAGCCAAGGGCAAAGACACAACCCCGAGAGCCGAAGCACCCCCACCAACAACCCGATTCATCCTGGACTATCACGGGGTGTTGGACCTCGACGAAACGGAGACCTTCAGAAGAGGGAGGAAGAGCTTTTCTGCGGACGGGGGTATTGCCAATCCGGTTCGGGTCCTTTTGGGGGAGTATCTTCGTCGACGCCCAGAGGTTGAGGTGCTTGTGTTGTCGTACATAGGCAAGAGCACGTTCGACAAAAGGCATGGGGTTCTTGAGTCGATTCAGAATTTCTCCCAGTGGCTTCAGGGCAAGGGCATTCGCAACAAGGTGTCTCTTTGTATCTGTGATACCAGAGACCAAAAGGCTGAGATAGCAGGTCCTCTGGAACCCGCCGTAGCAGTAGACGACGGCTACGAAATCGTGGAGTCGTACTCTAGAAAGGCAACGGTGCATCGAAGCATCTGGCTAGATTTGCTTTACGATCCCCGTTCCGAGCAAGCCATTCCTAGAGACATCACGTGGGCTAAGAAGTGGCAGCAAATCCTAGAGATTGTTGACACCGTTCCGCCAGGCCGAGCCGCAGACTGGCAGTTTGCCATTGACCCCATCTCTCAGTCTGTGCTCGGGGCAACCGAACATATCGGTAATGAGCGCAACACAGACACAGTTCGCCTACTACAAGCCGTCCTAGGTATGCCGAACATGAAGGTGCACTTGCTCCTTCACGATGATGCATGCCACTTAGAAGCCTTATCCGAACATCGACGTGGCATACTACTGTGCTCTTCTGCAGCTGAAGAAGAGCAGCGCAAAGGTTTCTGGCATCGATCTTCAGCCCTTGCAAGTGAAGAAAGGTAGTTTGGAGCCTTTTATCCGCAAATCTTCATCCCACACACGGGCTTGTAACAACACATCTTCATTCCACACAACAGCCCCCTCCTTTCTCTAAGTTTTATAGGGCTTAGGCTGCAGTGTTTAGGGTTTCAAGTTTAGGGTTTAGGATGACGGGGTCAGGGCGGGGTTTTCTCGGCTTGGCAAATGAAGTAGGACTCAAACTTGGGTGTTGGTGAGTGTACATATATAGGGCTCCTTCTGAATAAATGGTAGGTGTTTCTCTGTCGGTTATGGAGATACTAGTAACAAAAACCCATACGGCTAGTTTTGTAAATTCGGGTCCCTTTTTGGGGATATAGTACGGAAGCCTTGTAAAACGGACCCAAAAAGGACCCCGATTTAGAGAACTACCCATATGTTGACGAGGACCCTCAGGTCTGCATGTAAGACAGCTTCGGTGCTGGTAAAGCTTCTTTGTGTAGAGGCATACGAATGCAAATAAATACCCGCGCGCAACCTCTAAACACTCTCACAAAACCCTTTGACAGCCCCTGTAAACCTCCGCTCAGACCCGTTACAATACATTCGCAAACCCTGCTAGAACCCGTATGACGAACACCCTTACACTTCCAGACATGGGCCGGTCAGGGCGAATCGCGTGGCGGCCGAGCCCTGACCGGCACTGTCAAGGCCAAAAGCAAGTAAGTCTCTATGTGCGTGTGTGTTTATGCTTTTGTGTTTTTGGACGGGGGAGAGTATGGTTCAGGGCTTAGGATTCGGGGGTGGAGGCTGCTGAGTCTAGTGCTTCAGTGTTCCCGATGTCTTCACTGGTTGGTCGGGCCACCGGGGTTTATGTGTCACAGATTGCCAGGCTTGGAGGCATGGGACTAAGATGCGCGTGTGTTCCGCGCAATAACCGAATAAGCACATCAGATATCCGAATCAAAATTTCAATCATCATCGATGTCTAGGTCCACATCTTCATATTCAATATCACGAGAAATTTCAAGCACAAAGGGAGTAGGCTGCACACAATCCTTTCGTGGTCTTCTGTCTGCGGAGCTAATCAATCCCGCCAGGATTGCATCTCGTGTTCGGCGGATGGTGAGCTTGCATGCGAAGTGAATTTGTAGACGAAAGGCCCGCAGCCATTGGTTACTCCCGGGCGAGCTTAGCGGCATTCGTTTGACGAGGGCTTTGGGGAAGGGCCTAATCATGACAAACCAAGTTACTGAATCCCAGAGTCTCCAGATGCTGTGATGCTGGCACCACCCTAAACTCTAAACTAAACCCTAAATCGTAGTTTTTTTGCGGAACCTTCAATCCGACAACCTGCAAGTCACCGAATCCTATGTTCCAGGCAGTTCATATCACGGGATTTCAGCTTTCAGCCCTGAAGCCAACACCCCAACATCTAAACTTACCCCGAAACCTTTGATTCCTAAAGCCTTCCCTGGCTCAATATAGATGCCGGAATAATTCCCAATGTGATTCCTCAGGATTCCGCAATGTTCAGGCACCTATATCAAGCCCTTTCTGTAGCCCTTGACAGAACCGTTGAAGCCAGCCCTTTAAAGGAACTTCAGAGCCTTCCATAGGTGCATTAGGGTCCAATTTGAGGTCCCCAAAACAGCACGGCACCCTATAAAAACGGACCCCAGTACGGGCCCTAGATTGGAGAGTGACTTGTATATCACTCCTGCGGCCTCTATTCACTAATCGGCTCGACGTTTGCTCGAGCCCTGCGTCGCAGTGACGGTCCCAAAGTTGAGGCTTCGATCCGTTTATAGGAATATAGGGGGCTTAATAGTTAGAATGGTGAGGGTCTAGGGTTTAGGGTTTTGTTTCCGGTCATGGTATGAGGGCTCCAGAACTACATAAGTTTGGGTTTAGGGCTTGGGGTTTGGGTTTTAGAGGGAGATATCGTCATTAATTAGGTCAATCCTCTAAACGCTAAACCCTAAACCCTAAGCCCAAACCGTTCGGTTCAGTACTTTGGGTTGGGTTGAGGAATTCGATGCCAACGCGGCCAGGGCTGTGGTTTTACCCTCAGGGTCCTGTTCTCTAAGTTAGGGTCCCTTCTATAGTGCCCCTTGAAGGGATCTAAAAGGGCTTCCATAAGGGATCAAAAGGGTACTACAAGGGTTCTATACGGGTAGGGTAGTTCGCCAAATTAGGCTCCGTGAAAGGGTGCCGTACTATTTGGGGGTACCTGCTGAGAAGGGACCCTAATTTAGAAAACTACCCATAATAGTAGCTATACTTTTGGCTTTTAAGGGGTTCCTAAAAGTGTACTTTAAGGCCAAAGTATACGCCACTTAGCCCGAACGAATAATGGTAAGGCTTTATAAAGCTCCTATAAACCGTAACACATGCGGTTTCAAGCAAACTTAGCCCAGGCGTTAACAAAACCTATAAAACATAGCAAGTGCTTCATAAAGCTTTCATCTTAAAGCAAAAACTGTACGGCTAGGATGCGAGAGGACCAGAATCCATAATCCAAGATCCAAAGCCGAGAACAAGGCTTTAAGGTTTCAGGGTGCAGGGCTTCTGGGCTTAGGTGTCTTCGGTGGCTTAAAGGCTCAGGGCTGGCTTTTGGGGGGGGGGGGGGCATTCGGGAGTTAGGATGTCAGGGCTCAAGTTTTATCAAACGCTTTAGCTGGGTTTTGGGCTGTGGGTTCAGGGCACATACCCCCAATGGCCTTCGCCAGAAGCCCCCGCCCTCAGGACCTGTCGGTTGGTCTAGACGCCTCTTTTTTAGATTTGGGTTCGCAGATAAACTATTCGTAGAGGAATTGTTTAGTTTAGCGACACTTTTGGAAATGTTGTTAGGTACATATGATCGATTATCAAACCATCCGGGCCTTGTGCTATCGGATGGCCGATCACCGCCTCGCTTTTTGCAACGTCTCTCATGGTCGGAAGCTTCGCGAATGCCTACACACGAACCATGCCACGAATATAGCGGCCTAAAATAATAGTATTTATGATTTTCCGCCAGGGTTCTTCAAAATACTATAAGGGAGCCCGAAACACTAGTCTAGTCATTCAGGCCCCATAGAGAAGCCTAAGAAGTTATAAACCACCAAAAAGTCCTAAAGCCTTGTTCTGGCTAAGGGGCTGTTGGAGGGCCAACCACATTCGTTCACACTGTGGGTTTAGGGTTTATAGGGTTTAGGGTTCAAATCCAGCAGGTGTTGACTTCAACTCTATGGATTTGATGACCTGCACCCAGTCTCAGAACTGCGAAGCATGAACTGAATCCCCAGCCCCCCCCCCCCTCCCCCCTGGAACCTTGCAACCGCCCTCAGTCACCAAATCCTCCAAGTTGCGAAGCTTTCAACCCCTGGCGTGAAATCCTGGGCTGCCGAAATTCACCTGGAGAGGTTTTAGACGCCAGGCGATTTAGGCGATTGGGAGCTGAACGAAGGTTCAAACGGAGGGGTTTATAGGAGTCGGATAATTTAGTACTACTATTTCCTTATAGTTCCTAATATGTTTCAGTGTAATCTACCCCAGAACCCTGTTCTAAGGATTAATCCCTTGCAATAGCTCCGTAAGTTTCGAGTTTGTGGCTTGAGGTTTTGCTTCGGGGGATCGAGGGCTGCTGTGTTCGTAGCTGTTGTTGAACGGATTTATAAGGGTTCTGTAAGGCTTTAGAGTTAAGGAACTTAATTTAAGTTACCCTAATGGGGACATATGGTAAATTTCCTTATTGGTGCCCTGTGGTGAGATTTAGATTTAAGGCTTTGGGTTCCGGGTTTAGGGACTTAGTGCTCTGGCAGCTGTACACCATGTAGACAATGAAAGCACAATCTCCCACAAGCACTGAAACCAACTAAACTACAATGCGGTCGAATCTATGGGTTGTCGGCATGTGGGACCCTTGTGTTTGCCTGCTTTTGCAAACCAAATGATTTGATTTGCGTGTTTAGGTCCCTATAAGCCCAAGGATTTAGCCAGTCAGCCCACCCCCCGGAACCCTGAAGTCAAAACCTCATGATTCAGGCAGGCGCAGTTCCGTGTCGATGCAGCCGCCGAAATTGTACTTCAGCTTGTAATTGCTCTGATGGGCCTTTGCACCTCGTGTGTGCAGACACTCCTGGACGAAAAGAAGGCCGACATCCCCTCACCGAAACTCTAAACCCTAAGCCCAGATCCGTAATATCTTTCCCAAGTAGTCTCTGCAGCCCTAGGCCTCCAAAACCCGAAGCCCCGAAGCCTTTAAATCCGAGCCTGCATCAGAAGCCCCCAAAACCCCAAGCCCTGAAGCCTTTAAATCGACTTATATCCCAAGGCTGGGCTCTTGAGTAGAAGCCGAAAGCTGGGAGCACCGTCGTCGGCTCCGGGGTTCGGGGTTTTGAGGGTTCCGGGTTTCGGGGTTCAGGGTTTAGGGCTTGGAGGTGTCATGGTATGGGGAATCCCAGCTCCCATCAGCCTTACCCCATCTCCCAACTTTCTCGACTGCACAAACCCCAAACTAAAGGAAACTACAGGTGGGGAGTTTAGGGTTTTTTAGGGCTTCTCTAAGGCGGCTATAAGGTATATAAACCTTCCATAAGGCTCTTATAACGGTACCTACCCACCTGAAATGTCCTATTTAGACTAAACCCTATACCCTAAACCCTAAACCCTAAATCCTAAACCCTAAACCCCAAACCTAAACCTAAACCCTAAACTCTAAACCTAAACCTAAACCTAAACCGCTAGACCCTAAACCGTAAAAGCCCAAGCCGCCTGGGCGGAGCCATCCTCGAAGGCGCAAGCTGATGACGGCGGAGGAAATCGTCTCTTCCGCGGCTGGGATGCAGCTCGTTTTTAGGGTTTAGGGTTTAGGGTTTCGTGCTTTCTGCACCGGAGCGTTGTTCTAAACTCTACCCATAGGCCCCTAAGTAGTTCCTGCTTTATGGCTTATATGTAGAATCCTATAAGGTAATCCCCAAAAGGAACTACTTAGGGGCCTATGGGTACCCCCCCACTAAACCCTAAACCCCAATTCTACGCCTTCACCACTAGACCCCAAACGCTGGAGCTTGAAGACCCTATGATGGGAGTTGCAGAAATAGCCCGAAACTCACCTAAACCCTAAACTCTAAACCCCATATACACCCTAAGCCCTAAAGCCCCATCTAAACCCTAAACCCTGAACCCCATACAAACCCTAAACCCTAAACTCTAAGCCCCATATACACCCTAAACCCTAAACGCCATATGAACCCGAAACCCTGAACCCCATATAAACCTTACACCCTAAACTCTAATGGGGCGGACCCCAATCGGCCCCCAGGGATCTCTAGAGGCGCCCTGAGGCGACTCAATACCCAACACCACCCTCATCGTTTAGGGTTTAGGGTTCATGGCTTAGGGTTTAGGATTTAGGGTTTAGGGTTTAGGGTTTATGGCTTAGGGTTTATAAGGGCTTAGGGTGTATAGGGTTTAGGGTTTACGGTGATGCTACACCGAACCCAGGAACGAAGGTCAAGAAGGACCAAATCGACAAAGAGGAGGAGCCAGTTGACAAGAGGCCTGGTTCTTAGTTGTTCTATCGATACTCTCGGAGGCCTCACAAAGCTGGGATGAAGGTAGGTGGGATACTCCGAAATACGAGTCCTTATATAAAGGGATCCTTTATCCCACCTTTCGAGGCCTCCGATACTGTGGTCCCAAAACCCTACAACATAGTTGTCATGACCTGTTTGTAAACTACTTCTTGCTTGTGAACGAGTAAGTACTTGGAGACACAGGCGAAGTTTACACACAGTTTTGGTATTTTGTCAGCCCTAGATATAGAATGTTAGAAGTTATGTAGATTCTTTTGTTCGAGGGCTGAACAGAAGCGTAAGGGTGCGGGCAGGCATTTAGGCACACAGCTCTCACCCCGTCGAACTCCGCCCAAGTACGCTGAGCTAGAGTTTGCTGCGCGTTCAATTCGAGAGTTGCTTTGTGCGACACTCCTTTTTATAAAAGACATACAGCCTAACCTTACCAAGGCCTCCGGCATAGTGTTTTCACGACTGATACTCTCATAGTGGATGGCATTTGAGGTGCACTAATGTAGGAACCTGATTTAGGAACCCTGGTCCTACAACCCCTAAATATCAGGCTTCATGTAAAAAGCCCTCATAAAGATGCAAGGAACCAAGTTCCTATGCTAATGGATCTCAAGCAGATGTTGCCAACTCTCAGAGCACAGAATCAGACACCAAAAGAACGAGCATTTTGGTTTATTGCTTCAGGGTTTGACGATGTAGGGTTGTAGGGTTTTTAGGTTGAGGTTTTGGGTTTGAGGTTTCTAGGGTTTCGGGAATTCCGCAAATTCGGGAACATTGCAGGTCTAGGTAAGTAAAGGCTACAGTGTGCGGAGGTTTAGGCTCAGTGCTTCAACTCCTGCTGCTGCTGCTACTGCTGCTGCGTGACAAGCAGATTGCATGCGTTGCACCCTGAAACCCTAAATCCTAAACCCCAAACCCTAAACCCTGCACGGGCAGGATACGGCGGACCCTGAAACGCTGAACGCCACCGACCCTGAGACCGACCCCGTAAAGTCTCATCCTTGCATGCACGAGCCACGGTTTAGGGTTTAGGGTTTAGGGTTTAGGGTAGGGTTTAGGGTTTAGGGCACAAGCGAAAAACCCGCCTAAACACCCTTTGACACCCTAGCTATAGTCTCCATTGTAGTTCCTTTTATTTGGTTCAACCAATTCTATATTAAGGATCCTAAAAGGTAACCCCAAAAAGGAACTACAATGGAGACTATAGGTACAACTCTAAACTCGAAGCCCTAAAGCCCGAAACCGCCGGGGATTGGCTTCCTTGGTGCCAGGAAAGCGAAGAAGTCGCAAACTTGGCTTGCTGTTTTCCGGGCTCTACCTACGTAGTGACTTCAATAACCTTTATTTCTTCGATGGCTACAAAGACCCTACCGTCATACGCTCATAGGTATAGCCTACTGTTTCTTGGGTTTGGAGCTTTTTCTTTTTATGTGCCATCGATGAGCTATTGGTGTTTTGCCGGTTTACTAGCCTGCACTGGCTTATCGTTTAAGTGCCGTGTCTTGAATCGTGATGTCGGCGTTCTAGTATCAAGTAGTGCATGTACGACATCGGTGTGTGCATATATGTCTTTTTTGGGGTTCTATTATGATCTTTAAAGAAAACGACTTCAGCTAATCCCGACAGCCCAACCGCTGGAGCCAACACCCCAGGCTCCAGAGGCTTCTCTTCCCAACAAGCCGTCGCCGGTCTGGGCGCTGTGCCGCGCCAGGCGCTTCGTTGCCATCCGCGAAGTCGACTCCGAGCAGCCGGTCCGCCTTCAAGTGTACAAAAAGATGACCGATCCGAACTCGCAGATGATGGGCCGTGATTTGTATGAAAAGCTGGTGCGATACAAGCCACAGTTCCTGGCCTTTTTGGCCTCGAATCATCCGCCGCCGCTCTCTGGCGAGTTTTCCGTGAAGGAGCGTTCCTATATCGTTGAACACGTGTCCGTCTTCAAGGACGTCCCAACCGAATCGAATGAGCGGCAATGGGCACCGATCGAAGAGACTCTCCAGCTTGCCTCAACATCGTAAACCCGTCAGCCTAAACCCTATGCTAAACCGATGGCCCAAAGGTCCAAAATCCGATTTCCCTCAGGCCCAAACCACAAAGCCCCAAACTCCAACAGTCAGGAGCCCAAATCTTCGAGCCTGAACCACAACACCCGAAGCCGTGACCCAATAACCCACGGGGCAGTTCTCTAAATTCGGGTAAATTTTCTTAAGTCCCCCCAAATAGTACGGCACCCTTACCGTCAAGGAAGGACCCTAAAAGGGACCCTGATTAAGGCAACCACCCCCCAAACATCAAACTGCAAGAACCGAGGCCGCTAATCCGAAGCCCCGCCTCCTACGACGCCCAGACCCCTAAATGAATGATCTTAGAATACAGGGGTCTCAAAGACTTGAATAGGGCTTTAATGAGTGGTTGTCTGGGATTTGTTTACGGGCTGCACGGGCTTTGCAACTATAGGGGGCGTTCATGATTTGAACTGTGCTTTCTGTTAAAACGGGGTAGCATAAACCCTAAACCCTCACAGTATAGTCTAGCGATATGGGAACTACAGGGGGATACTCTTGCCAATTGCTCCGCTCCCTAAGCCCCTATAAACCCGTAAACCGCAAAGCCTTAAATCCTGAGCACCCCTGGCCGTGGAAAAGGAGAGGGAGCAAGTCAACCAATTAAAGGGTTTGGGGTTTAGGGTGCAGGGAGCAAGTCAGCCCAGTGTGTCCCAACCTTGGGCAAGAGCCCGGTTGAGCATTGTAACTGCAAGCCCTATATTCTCCACGTCCCTGAGCCTCCAAACCCAAAGCCCTAAACCCCAAACCCAAAACCCTAAACCCCAAACCCTAAACCCCAAACCCAAAACCCTAAACCCTAAACCCAAAACCCTAAACCCTAAACCCACAAACCCCTCAACCCCTTTAAACAACACAAAGCAGAGCCCCTAAAGCAGAGGCGGGGTGAGGCAAAGGAGAACTTCATGTCACTATCAAGCATGAAGCCCTAAACCCTATAAGCCCTAAGCCTCTAGACACTAAGACTACCTTTGGCCAAAAAAAACCATACCCTTTTTGGGGTGTTCCTTATTAGGGTTTCTAGATACACCTCCGTTAATCGGTTTTGGGGGGCCACAGGTAGAAGCCCCAGATTACCGAGGCAGGAGCGGGAGAAGGAGAAAGAGAAGGAAAGGGAGCGCCACGGCTCTAAGGGCTCGAAAGACTCAAAGGGCTCCAAGGAGGAAGCGCCGCCGCCGGAGGAGGAGGAGAAGGCCCAGTACCCCATAAGAAATGGGAAGTCGTAAGGCTTTCTAAGGTTTCTTTAAAAAAGTTGTGTTTGGTTTTTTCTCTGGATTTCAGAGGCAGGAGACGTTGAAAAGGTAGGGGTTGTGAGGGTTGTGATAGGTTTAAGAGAAATCTTACAGAGGGTTTTTTACGATGTACCACGGGTCTTATAGGGTTCCACGGCTCGGGTTTCTGTTGCAGGTCTTGGGCTGTGAGGAAGTTTAGTTTCGCAGGGAAGATACACGAAGGACCTGCAGAACGCTGTATAATGTCACTGCAGTCTGTTTCTCATCAGACGAGTTGTGAATTCTGTCGCTCTGGCCGTGCATGTCTTCGGGTTGAAGGCTTTCGCTCAAGTTCGGGTGGTTTTGGCTTCGGGTGTGGGTTTAATTAGGGCTTGTACGGTCTAGGGGTTCAGGATTGGCTTTGCGTCGGGGTTTATTCTCTAGGATTTATGATTCAGGATAGGGAGCTAGGCCCAAGCCCAAGCCTTTAAATTAAAGGGCCAAAAGGTGCTGTTTAGGGTTTAGGGTTTAGGTCGATTTTCTGGATATCAGACTCAGGTGTCTTGGCCTGGAATTTTGCGGGTTAGTTTCGTGCCTAGGGGTAGCGCAGGAACCGGTATGAAGGCGTCGAGTGCCGATGTGCAGTTGCGCTAACTCTCGTACTAGCTTTCTTGAGAACTCATTCATTATGGGTAAATCTTAAGACCTTAAAGCCTTATAACCCCTAAACTCTAATTACGCAGAAATCTGGTGGGGCTGAAAGGCAGGGAGCTCGACCGCAACCCTACACCCAAACCCTTCCAGGAGCTACAAGGCCTCTGTCAGGGTTCTATGCGTGTCCTGCACGGCGTTGGAACGATTCTATATAGTCTAGACGGGATCTGCAGCCTGAACACCCTAGACTCAACATCTCTATCACGAACAAGATCATGTGTGAAGGGAACCGAGGCGCAGAAGTTTGCAACTTGACACCTTGGTCTGGGACTTTGGGGGCTGAATATGTTCTATGGCCTCACTAAGGGTTTACCTAGACCCCTAAATGTAGTACTTTTTGGTTTACCTTAGTTTCTTAGTATAGGATCCTAACCATAGAAAAGGTCGTCCAATAAAAGGTATTACACTTAATACCTAGACCCTGTTCAGGGCTGGGGAGCTCTATGGGTTTAAGGTTTAGGGGCACTGCAGTGATTTCGAGGTGGCTTTCCGCCAAAAAAGATCTAAACCCTAAAGCCCTTGAGCTCTCCCCCATTTAAGTCCTGCCATCGTCTATAACGGTTTAGGCTTTACGGTTTAGGTTTTGGGTTTTGGGTTTAGGGTTTAGGGAACAGTGGAACAGAGACGCGCCTTGTGAGATTTGTTTCCGCATGCCAAGCTCCGCGCCCAATACTGGCCCTAAACTACCATACCCTCCTCGGCCCCACTCTTTGCCCAGAGCCCTTGGGGGGGATCCAAAAAGTAGATCCCTAAAGGGGGTTCCTATAAGCCTATAAAGTACCCTTTAGTAAACCCTAAACACTAAACCTTTAGTAGTTAGGGTTCCAAATTAGGGGATCTACTTTTTAGATCCTCGCGGGGATTTGGGTACGTCGGAGGTAAGGTCCCTCTATGGTACACCCTCCCAGGCCTTCCAATACCCCCTTTTCATTAAGGAATCTACCTTAAATCATAGTAGGATCTCCCATAGGTCGTAAGGTATATTTCTGATATTTCAGGGATATTGGAAGGTTTAGACTCAAGCCCCATGCTTTCACCCTCATGCCTCCGCAGGGAAAGTCTGACAGATGGTGGGATCCATCCATGCAGTCCCCCTTCAAGATACTGCAGGCAGTGCGGGGATCAAGAAAGACCGCCATGATCCGTTATGACTCATACTCATATATATATATACACATAGATAAGCACATATCTATCTATCCATCCATCAATCCCATCAATCCATCCATCCATCGATCTATCTATCTGTCTATCTATCTACCTGCATCGCTATCTATCTGTTTGCCTGTCTATCTTTCTTTTTATAGATGTATCTCTCTATCTGTCTGTCTGGTTATCTATCGATCTATCTATCTGTCTATCTACCTACCTTGTCTATCTGTTTGTCTTTGTATCTTTCTTTCGATCTATGTATCGATCTATCTGTGTGTCTGTCCGTCTATCTGTCTGTCTGGCTGGTTATGTATCGATCTATCTATCGACCCATATATATATATATATCCATCCATCCATCCATCCTATCTATCTATTTGCCGGTCCATGTCTATCTATCTATCTAGATATCTCTCTATCTTATCCTATCTATCTATCTTTCTATCTATGTAGGAAGGTATCTATCTATCTATCCATCTATCCATCAATCAATCTATCTATCTATCTATCGTGTCCTATCTATCTATCTATCTATCTATCTATCTTGTCCTATCAATCAATCTGTCTCTCTATCCATCCATCCATCCATCTACCTATCTATCTATCTATCTATCTATCTATGAATCCATGTATCTATGTATCTATCCATCCATCCATCCATCCATCCATCCATCCATCTATCTATAGCGCTCTCTCTCCCATGAACCCGATCCAAAGTTTTTTTGTTCTACTTAGTGGCTTAGGCTTTTATATGATATTATTGCATTATATTGTATAGGTGCATGGACTGCTTTTTGGTATGCACGAGGGGGTTTTACAAGTCTTTGGGGTGGAGGACTTCGCGTTTCGGTGCCCGGGTTGCGACTATTCAGGCCACTAGCATGAATGTCGAGGATCCAAGGCAAGTCGGGCAAGAAGGTTTCAAGATGCGACGCAGGGATCTTGGTCGAAGCCAGAGGTTCAGAGTTTCCGGTTGCCACTCCGTTGCTGCACTCCATTACGGCTCCCTGCCCTCGCGAGTCAGGATGCAGGGGGAGAAAATGCTCAACCCCACAAATCTGCAGCTCGAGGAGTGCTTGCACTCACCTTAGTGTTCGTGGTATAAACTCAGTCATAGACTCAACCCAACAGCCCTTACTAAACAAACCTCGAAAAACGACAAAAGGAATCTCTGACTCCGCCTTGAACTTCGAACATCATCGGGGGGGGCCCAGGGGTGCTTTGGGCCTCGAACAGACACACGACACTCTGGACAACCTCCCAGTGCCTGCGGACAACCAAGCTAAACCCTAAACCCTAAACCCTAAACCCTAGGCGTTTCGGCTGAGACTGTAGTTTCCCTTAGTGGTCCAGTCCTCAGCCTGACCCTAGTGCGGCAATTGTGCCCACGCTTGGCGATCGGCGAGGCGGAAGTGCCCCGATCGACTACACCTGAGTTTGGCTGCCATTCGCTTGGCCCATACGACTGGTTTTATATACCTGTGGCTGGCTGCCTTGTGCCCACCCACCTGGTATTCCTACTTGTTTCCTGGTTATTCCTGGGAGCACACCGGCTTTTCTTTGGCTGGGATTCACTGCGCTTTTTGGTCGGGGAGTTGCGCCCCCTTTTTATTACTCCACCTGGTGGGCTTTCAGCGCCTGGTGGTGAATGAGCGGCCATTCCGCCTACATCGTCTTCTTTGTCTTCATCTTACAGACGCGTGGCTTTTGGACGTTTCCGGGAGTCAGCGTGGCACCGGCGCGAGCGGAGACAGCGTACGCGGAGCCGTACGGTTTTACGAAACTTCGTGGCGGGGAATCAGCAACCACCGGACTTGGTCGCGCGAGCAATATCTTGTCTGGAGGCCCACCATTCCGCATCAACACTGCCAACTCGAGCGAGGTCCATCTTGCAGAAGCAGGTGAACACCATGGCCAAAAGTTGGAAGTGCGAGTGCGGTTATACAAACAAGTTGACCGCCAATTTCTGCCCTGCTTGTGGGAAGCCTTGGCAGGGACAGAGCAGTTATACGCCAGCCAGAGTGCCGCCGCCGGCCTGGGATGGATCCTGGGGGCAGGATCAAGCATGGTCTGCAGGTGCATGGAGTGCCCCGCGACGGCCATGGTCACCAAGGAGGAAGAGCGAGAAGGGCAAGGGCAAGGGTGGCAAGCCCGAACGGGAGCCGTCTCAGGGGAGGACGCCACATGGCCCTGCTCCGCCGAAGGCTGCTCAGTTGCCCAAGCCACCAACGAGGGCACCGGTGCCAGGGCCTTCTTCAACTGGCAAGGACGCGGTGGCAACAACAGGGACGAGCAGTTCTACGGAAAAAGCTGCCCTCGACAAGATCCTTCTGGCTATGAAGGAGAACGAGTCCGATCTGACGCCACAGTTGCGAGACCTACTGGCTCAACACCAGCAGGTGGATGCACGCGAAGAAGCCAAGGTGATGCACCGCGTTGTGGCCAGCAAAGCGGCAGCCAAAAAGGAGCTGCACAAGCTCAGGGCGGCGAGATGCAGCTACGTGCAAGCATGGAGCGCCTACCTGGACCAGATCCTCACCACTGTGCAGAGTCAGGTGGAGGAGCATACAGCTACCATGGCGGAATATGCGGCAAAGGAGGGGCAATGGGAGCAAGCCTTGCAGGAGGCTGCCTCCGCCCTTACGCGAATGGCCACCGACGGGCCACAGCCCATCTCCGACGAGGACGAGGAGAAGGACATCGAGATCATGGAGGCCCGGACGGACGAGGCGGCGGCGTCGGAAGCGCAGGCCCAGAAGGCTGTGGAGCAGGTCACAGCCAAGGGGGCCGAGCTCGTCGAAGCCCTCAGCAAGGTCCGTGGACAGGCTCTGGAGGAAGCCACCAAGGAGCAAGGCCGCGAGCGGACACCAAGACGAAAAGCTGCCCAAGAAGGTGCTTTGCCCCCTGGCAAGGCCTCCTGACGTGCCTACTGGACATCAGGGGGCCGATCCAATACGTCTCCCGCGAGACATGGACCGCCATACCCGTGCATTCAATTATGAGCGAGGAGGATTTTGTGTCGCCTTTTCGAGCCAGGTGGAATGCACTACAGTTACAGGCAGACTTGGCTTTTGAGGAGCTTGGCCTGCCCTTTTCACCGGGGGAGGACACCCGGCTGCTTAATGCAGAGGTGTCTGACGAGACGTGGCACTGGCAGCCGCCGGATGTTGAGCCGGTGGATGTGCCAGTGTGCATTGCGAGGGGAGTTTCCTGTAAGCAGACTAGGGCCTGTGGTAGATCGTGTTTGCATCGAGTTCGCCATCAGATTCCGTTGCGAGGGCCGAGTTTTGCTGTGGAGACGAATCTAACTAACAGGTTTGCTAGGGATTTGTCGGCCATCATGTGCAGCCGCCCTGTGTCGTTTTGCATGCGCTCCCAGCGGCCTTCTGTGGGCCTATGTCTTGAGGACCCGGGCCCAGCAGCACCAAGGACGGTTTGCCAGAGTGGATTCGAGCTGTGTCAAGAGCCGGTTCTGCTCCCTACCAGTGCACATGATCAGGTTCCCAGGCCCACAATCATTAAGGTTATGGTTGCGGAGGCTCTTGAGCTGCTGCCGGAGACCGTCAAGGGGCCTTTCAAATACGCCCCTATTGATACGCTGCCTGCACTTTCGGGCGCTGCTGATGGGGATCATGACCATCGGCATTTTGCTGTGTTTGATCCCGTTTTTCACAGCCGTAGCAGACGCAGGTCTCCAGACTGGAATGTGATTGAATGTGTAGCCGATGCGGTTGCTGCCTCCCCTTTCCGCACCAGAACAGCTCAGCTCATCGCGCGGCCTTTGCCTGGGTTGCCGGTTCCTCAATTCACCTTGTGCCCTGTCACTGTGGACAGGCCCCTGTCCGTACTTCCGGTTGATGCTAGGGGTATAGGACTGCATATTTGTACCGTTGCTGTGGCGCCCGGCTACACAATCCTAGAGGTTGTGCAACAGACGCTTGCAGCCGCCTGCGACAGAACCAGCCGCCTCAGTCAGGTCACCAGGCGCACGCACTCCCTTTCGGACGCAAGTGGCCGGACTATTGAGAGCCTGGCGGAGCCGCTGCATCAACACGAATGGCTTGTGATTGTACCCTTGTCACAAGATGCGATGGGCACGATAGGAGAGGGACTGACGCCGTACAGCACCACCAGCACATGCACAATGATGCAGGCACGACCGCCGGGGCTTTTAGGAGCTGACATAGGGGTTTGGCCGGTTTCTGCGCTGCCGACAGCCCTGGCAGGGGCCGAATTGAGCCCCGCATCAATGAGCAACGCAGCTGGCGCTAGACTACCTGTCTCGCACCTTTGCCTGTTCCCCGAGTTCGGGCTGGGGGAAAAAAGAACAATACCCTTTTCCCTCCTCACCAAGGGCTTTCCGCCAGTCAAGCTCCAAGGTTCCAGTCGTTGGTCCATGGTTGAGTTCAGCAATTACGCTGCCATGCAACTGGACAGTCAACCGGTCCGGGTTCAGTTCCTCACCACGCCGCTCCCCGATCTTGAGATACCCCAGATTGTTGTCACAGTCCAGAAGGATGTTGCCAATGGTGTTCTGGTCCCCTTGGACTTGAGAGCTCTGGGCCTCGGCATCCTCACTGTGCCAGTTTCAGCCGAGGCCACCGTACGTGACATTCTGGATCAGGCTGCCGAATGTGGGCCTGACCTTCATGACCGCCTCGCCGAACCTTGGGGTCAGGACAGAGTATACATACAGGATCACCAAGGGCTCGTGTATGAGTCTTTGCCACGTGAACTCAGTGCCTTGCAGTGGCTTGTGCTGCGTGTGGGTGCGCATCCTTTCCCCACGCGGCGGCACATCCAAGCCGATCAATCCGCCTTTGCAGTGCCTGGCCGGGCCGCTGTCACCACAGTCACCACCACCATGATGAACCCAGGTCCACAGGTCAGCTTCGTGCTGGTGTGTGAGGGAGCCACAGTGCGCACGGCTAACAGCCCGGTTGACGCGATCAACCTCCAGCAAGTTGTGGTGGAATTGGTTCGGGGTTTGGTTGGCCTAGGGCGGTTAGGCAAGCCTTTTCGCCTGACACTTGCACCAATCCTCCCGCGGACAACTACCAGCAACCACTATGTGATCCCACTGTTGGCACATGCGCGGCCTACTGGCACAACGGTCTTTTACGACCCAGGAACAGACGGACTACAATTGTCGTCGCTGACATTGTCTGAGGGTTCCTTTGCGGAGGATGTGTTGGCACCAGCACAGAAGCAGGCAGGCTTCAGGCTACAGGTCAACGGTGTGCCATCTGAGTTGTGCCGGCGCCCGCTCCAATTTGGAGACTATGTACAGCTCGTCCCGCGGGGCCACTCAGGGCTAGCGTCGTACAATGTTGTGCCGCTGCTCGAGCAAGTGCATGAGCTTAGGCTCTTGTCTGTGCCGTTGGATTTGCCTGCGGCCCACCTCCAAGTGCAGGGTGAGAATATAGTGGCCATGGTTTGGCAAAGTGATCTGTCTTTCTCTGAGGCACTTCGCCGGCGCCTGATCGAGCGAACTGCTCGGATGGGTACACCGCACCCCCGCCGCAGTTCTGTGTGGCTGTTTCAAGCGGCGCGGGCTCCACACAAGGTCTGGCTTGATATCGCTCTTACGCCTGCCCCTGGCGAAGCCGTGCGGCTTCTGTCGGAAGCCGAGCTGTTTTCCGCGCCAGTGCATCTGCTCGACGCGGCTATCACAGTTGCGACCACAGCTTCAGCGGTGTTTATCATGCATGACCCGGCTGCGGACTTTATGCCATTTATGGTTGCGGATCCGCACTCAGCGTTATGCTATCGTCTGATGCACCTAGCGCACGGATCTACCGCTGACATCGCTGTCCTCCCCGTGCCGCCTGGCATGCACTACCAGCCGCCTGAGATCGCGCAGCCAGGCGCGCATTTTCTCCTTCGCGTCAACCGCAGGCAGGCATCGGCATCCTCCCAGCCAGTTCAGGTCCAGCATGCTGCAACAAGCGATCCGGCAGTGGCTGCGCCCGAAGGGGATCCGAGTGCAGACTCGCTGTCGTCAGGCCGTACTTCACTTGCGCAGATTCGGCGGCCCCCAACACCGCGCAAGCAGATGGTCAGCCCAGGTCCGGAGAAATGGACCGCTGCTACGGCAGCACACAGGCAGCAGGCGCAGGCTCAGGCGGGTCCGCAGGTTTCTTCAGCCGTCGTTCCTACGCCGCTAGGGCGTCGTCGTTGCCATGTGAGCACCAAGGGCCAGGAGCACACTCGGGCCGTCCCTTGGTGTTTGAGCTCGCTTGTGTCGGCCCCTGATGAGCCTGTTCAGCAGTCTGACGAGGTTTCCATTAACCTGACCCTGCCACGTGATGCGCAACAACAGGCCCTTGAACCGTTCCAGCTCTGCCATTACTGTCGGGACAAAACCTGTCTGCCGCCGTTGCACCCTGCCTCCACGAGGCTCTTGCGGAGCCTGGACACATACCAGCCAGGCGAGCCTATTAGTGCTCTGCTTTTCTTTGTGGATGGCTCCTTTCAGGTAGGCCGCAGTGCGTGGGCTACAGCTTGTGTAGCTTTGCAATGTCACGAATGGCGCTGGGCAGGCTTTCTTTCGGGAATGGTGCCAGACTCACTTGCAGGCGCGTCTGCCTACGAGGGTGAAGCGTATGCGCAGATGGTGGCGCTTGGCACTGGTGCTGGCATTGGCTGCGCATCTGCTATATGTTACGATAGCCAGTCGGCAGCTGCAGCTGCGTCTGCGGCAACAGCTGGCGCTGCCAGGCATCCGATCACCAATGCTGCAGCCGCTTTCTTTTTCCACCAATGTGTGCGTGGTGTTGTGCCCATGATGACGTACACCCCGGCGCATAAGGGGCACCCTGGCAATGAACTGGCTGATTCGCTCGCCAAGGAGGCCCTCAAGCCACAAGGATTACGGGCCTCACCTGGGGATACTTTGCTTCCTCAATATGTGCAAGCCAGGGACTTTGATTGGCTGTGGCTCCATGGGGCGGCGACTTTTCGAGCAGACTGGCCACACCTAGATGCCGAGGGCCACACCGTTCCCTCTCGAGTGGACCAGGTGTTGCCCCTTCCTCCTTCACCACAAACTTGGGGGCCCACCGATGCGAATCCGGCACACCACGAGCAGCAGGTAGACTGCCGGATTGGTTCCTACAACACCCTCTCTGCTAAGACTGCTCTCCAAAAACGATGCCTGGCCACCTACATGCGCCAACATAAGCTGGCCTTCATTGGCTTGCAGGAGTGTAAGATTAACACTCAGCCAGTCACTAAAGTTGATGGTGTGTTGCGTCTTGCAGGACCGGCGCCGGATGGTCAGCTGGGGTGTCAAATTTGGGTTGACCTAGCAGCCGGGGTTGGTTGGAACGAGCGGTGCTTTGCCATCGTTTACCAGCATGAGCGCCTGCTGGTGGCAACAGCCAGAATCGGTCGAGTGCGGCTGGCGCTTATTTCGGCCCATGCCCCGGCGAGCACGGCCACTGATGAGCAAATTGATGGCTGGTGGGAGTTGCTCCGTAGCCGACTCCGCGCACTCCCAGCCATGACAGCGCCCTTGATCTGCATAGATGCTAATGCCAGGTATCGCCTTGTTGGAGGTGAGGAGCTTGCTGCCAATCGCAATGCATGCCAGCTTGATACTACCCTTGCAGAATTTGGCCTTGGGCGCACTTCCGCCTATTCAGACCAAGGGCACCAGAAGCACACCTGGCGACCCCCCTCTGGTAGCCAGGCGGAGCCGGCGTGCGTCGATTACATTTTGATGCCTGGGCAATGGTTGCCGCAATGCCAAGACATAGGGGTGGTGCCGCTGCTTGATATGTTCTCTGGCTTTGATCACCAGCCCATTCAGTGCCACCTGCAGGCTGTGTTCTCTGTCCCTAAGCCTTGCGGGCGTCCTCTCCCGCGCGACTTCTTCTTCACTGCTGCAGGCCAGGCCCGGCTGCGAGCCATCTATCACAACATGCCTGCCATACCGTGGGCGGTGGATGTAGACACGCATGTAGCTCTCATCAACCAGCATCTCCGTGAGGGTTTACAGCAGCATGCTATAGAGCAGGTAGCTACGCCACGCAAGCCTACCATATCGCATGCGACCTGGCAACTGCTGCGTGAGAAGCGACAGTTGCGGCGCGTTTTCAGACGGCGCACGGAGTTGCACCACAGGCAGGTCTTGGCATGCTGCCTACACGGTTGGCAACGGGCGATCCAGGTGGCACCTGCCCGAACCCCCAACCTGGCCAAACGGCGTGACATGGAGGTCGCAGCCCATATGGCCTCCATGCATGTGCTTTCGAAGGCCATCCGCAGTGCTTCGCGTGCTGACGAAGCGGCTTTTGCTCGGCATGCCTTCCAAGTTGCACGCGATAGAGGCCCTGCCCACCTTGCTTCACAGATACGTGCCATCTTGAAGTCTGGCCGCAAGTACAAGCCACCGAGTGTGGCTATCACGCTGCAACAAGGCGACCACCTAATGACCGAGCCTGAGCATGTGAAGGCTGTGTTTGGTCAACAATTTGCAGCCTCCGAAAAAGCGAAACCGGCCACCCTGCGCGACCTTACTAGGCCCAGTGCCGATGCAGCGGCGGCGCCGACGCCGCATATCACGGGGGTGCCCAGCTTGTGCCAACTCTCTGCGGCTTTTGCTTCCCTCAAGGTCAGGAAGGCCTCTGGTCTTACACAGTTGCCTGCGGAAGTGTTCTGCCGGTGCCCAGCAGAAGCAGCGCTCGCGCACATGCCTGTGATTCTGAAGTGCGTCGCCCGGAACACTTACCCCACACTCTGGAAGGGTGTTGTTGCAATCCCGCTTCTCAAGCCAGGCAAGCGCCCGACCGATCCGACTTCGTATAGGTCGATTGCCCTGGCTGAACCTCCCAGCAAGGCCGTGGGGCGCTCACTGCGGCCACAGCTTGAGCAGGCACTTGAGTCTACGGCACTGCCGACTGTTGGAGGAGCACGCAAATCGTGGCCCACAGAACTGCCGGCGTTGGCGATTCAAGCGCACATCGACCGCCTTAGGGCATGCAAGAAGGCCGGGGCCGTCATCTACATAGATGGGGTGAGCGCTTTTTACTCCGTGGACAGAGATGTCTTGTTTGATGAAGGGCTCCTTCGCTATCAGCAACGCCTGGCCGACCTACCGCTCGAGACCTCTGTCCGAGACCGCGTGAGGTCTGCTCTGGCGGGCCAAGGTTCACTTGGACGCAATGGTGTCCCTGCCACTGCGCAACAGCTCCTACGCAATGCCATGCAAGGCACGTGGTTCACCACGGATGCCACCCAGGCCCGCATTTACCAGACGGAATGCGGAACCACGCCAGGATCACCCCTGGCTGACATAGCTTTTCAGTTGGCACTGGAGTTGGCTATCCGCAGCCTCAGCGAGCACCTTTCTGCGGAGGGACTGGCGGCGACTGTTGGTGTCCAGCCTGCACATGCCAGCTCGCACCCCACGTCCTGGTTGGATGATGTCGCTGTCATGCTTGAAGCGCCGACCCCTAATGCACTCGTGCCGCGGGTGGCTCGGGCCATCGTGCTGATCCAGCAGTATATGAGCACTGTTGGGATTCAGCTCAACTTTCAGCCTGGCAAAAGTGAGGTGATGCTCATTTGGAGTGGGCCCGGTTCACAGGCAGCTCGAGAAAAAGCTTTGGTGCGGGACAACTGCCTCATCCCGGTCGTTTTGTCTGATGGGAAAAAAGTACAGGTGCGTGAAGTTGACTCTTACAAGCACCTCGGTACTTTTAGGACCACCTCCGGCAGCTTAAACAAAGAGCTGCATTACCGTGCAGAACAGGCCCGGGCCGTGTACACTCCGCTACGGGCACGGCTGCTTGGGAATGATAACCTCTATCGGCACGAACGACAGCAATGGCTTGTTAGCCTGGTTCTCTCACGACTCATGCATGGTGCTGGCACTTGGAGCCTGCCGTGCAAAAAGCTCAGGATGTTGTTTGAATCCAGGTACATGTCTTTCGTGCGGGGTGCTGTTCGACCCTTGTGGCAAGTGCCATGCAGACGACTTAGTCAGGAACAGGCCTGTGCGCTTGCAGGAGTACTTCTGCCTGCTGAAGCACTTGCCGTTGCCCGAGTCCGCACCCTTGCCCAGGTGCATGTCCGTGGAGATGCTTATCTCAGGGCGTGCCTCAAAGAAGGGGGTACTTGGCTTCAACAGGTCCAGCAAGATGTACGCCTGATTACAGAGGCCACCAAGCATGGGCAACTTCAGTCACTGGTGCGTGCTGATCCCAGGGATGACCAGCTCCTGGAGCACTGGCCGTTGGACTGCAAAGAGACGGCCGGTCTCTTGCAGAAGTATCGGCGTGCACGGCTCCGCGCCAGGGAGCCGCTCATCCAGCCAGCTGTGCGACAGGCACAGGCCCATGCCAAGCTTGACGAGCTTGGGTTCCACTTTTACAAAATGGGAACTAATGCTCCGGCACCAGGGCTACTTGTCTGCCGTCTTTGTGGCGTGGGCTGTCGTGGCCAAGCGGCACTTGCGGCTCACCATGCAAAGCGCCATGACTATCACTCCAACGCCTCGCTGGCGTATGGAACTATGTGCGAGGTTTGCGGCAAGCAGTTTTGGACTACAGACAAACTGGCGCAGCACTTACGCCGCGCGCGAGCTTGTGCAGACGCCTATAGAGGCGCGGACCTGACTCCCCAGGCGCCCGAGCGTTCTGCACATTCTGACATGCCGCCAGTTCGTGCCTACGGACCACAGCCGTGGTGGGCGACTTTACGTCCAAGTTACGACCTGCCAGATTTGGAAGCTCCCGGCACCACAGACCCAGTTTTGGCTTTGTCCACCTTGGATACTCTGGCCAAGCTGCCACCTTTTCTGAATCAGTGGTTGCGACAGGTTGAGGTCACATGGAGTACAGTCTGCGAGGACCCACGTGTTCAGGGGACACCTTCATGTGCCAAATTGGCGGTACGTACAGCCCTTTTGTTGGAATCATCAGTACAGGATGAAACCATATATGAGGGCGATTTTGTTGCAGTTGCGCGGAGTGGCGCTGCCATTTTCGGCCCTCGGCGTTTTCTTAAAGAAGCGCTGATTGAGTGGCCTTTCTGCAGTCATGGCTGAGGACGTGCTATGCATGCACTTGAATTTATGAGTGCGTCTTGTGACTCGAGCCACGACGTCAAAAAAACCCTAAACCCTAAACCCTAAACCCTAGCCCGTGTCAAGGTTCCCGAGCACCGGACCGCAAACCCGTGTTTCGCGTTACGGGCCTTGCAAGTTCTTGGTTCACACACTTCAATCCGACTCCTACCTTATAAACCCTAAATAACCTACCTTTTTCAGGACCTTTGTGAAGAAATCATAATAAGGAGCCCTAAAAAGGTGGGTTCTTTGGGGTCCGGGTAAACCCTATAAACCCTAAGTCGGCGGCCGGTTGGTTTGCAGGGCTTGTCTGGCATGGAGAGCACGGGCATCGTCGATCAGAAGGCTGGCACATCCTGCGGCTTCGAGGATAAGCTAAACGTGCTGACGAGCCTCCAGGATGAGCTGAGGGTTCAGGGTCCAGGGTTTAGGGTTTAGAGGGTTGGGGGAACGATAGGATTTAGCACTTTAGAGCGAGGGGGTCTGGGATTCAGGGTTCAGGGCGCAGGGCTTTCATTGGAATTAGGAACCCAAAGCTTTGTTTTCCGAAGTGCGCGCATGAGTTTAAAAGTCGGTTTCAAATGGCAACATGCAAAAAGTGGGCATTGACTAGAGCTCTCCACTTTTCTTAGACTAGATTCCTTTTGTTCTCGGATACAAGCACACTGCGACAGGCCGGAATCCCCACCAAAGCCCTTTGCTAAAGGGCGTGCCCTTCTTCGAACCTGGCAGCCTTACGTTGCAGTTGCGGTTTTTTCGAAATCCGCATTTGTGGTTCCAGTTGGCTGTCGAGTAAAGGGCTCCAAAGTAAAGTGAGGGGTCATGACCTGCCATTTGGTACAGAGAGGGGGCGGCATATATATGACCTCTTGCTTCCACAACCTCTCGGACCCTCCTAAAGCCTAAACCCTAAACCCCAAACCTTAAGCCCTACATCCTAAACCCTAAACCTAGAACCCTAAGCCCTAAACCTTGA
>CAJNJA010080463.1:0-20999 GCA_905231915.1 Symbiodinium necroappetens | reverse complement strand
TGTGAGCTCCGTGTCGCCAGCCCTGCCCATGCCAGAGCTTTCGTCCCAGCCCGTGGCTCTCAAGTTCAACCCAACGTGCGAGACAGACTGGTAGCGGCGTAGCAGGTTTGTTGTGTCCGTCTGCGGCTCGCAAGCTCTGTCTGAAGCCATTCTCCTGCTCCAGGCTGAGATCTACGGAGAGGCGGGCAGGGCTGCATCGGGGGTAGGTCAGTGGAGAATGCAGTGCTCAAAGTTGATTTGGGAGCACCATGCTTTTTTTTTATGTGTGTGTGTGTGTGGTGTGTGTGTGTGTGCGCGTGCGTGTGTCTTTTCTTCGGAGCATCGCCCAGCACAGTGCATGTTGCGAAGATGCAAGGTACGCTTTCATGCTCGCGTTTCCTCCTTGCTTCGCTTGAGACTCAAGCTCCACATAGCGGCGGTGGCCTGAAGCTGTCATCGTAAAGCAAGGATGGGCGCCACTTTGTCTGTCGAGGAGGCGCCTGAAGGCTTGGCCAACTCCAGGCCGTCTGCAAGAATTGATGCTTTGGCTGTTGTCCAGCAGTGGCAGGATGCTGTTTCTCTCGCGGCCGCTTCCGGTGACGTGAGGGCAGGGTCTTCAGAAGCCCTGGTCTTCGCGCAGGAAAGGCTGCCAGGAGAAGCGGTGGTTGCACACCTGGAGAGGTTCCTCCCGTGGCTGAAAAGTGCAGATCCCTGGATGTGTTCTTCAACCCGTGACCTCTTCGAGCAGAAGATCTCGCCTCAGGTTCTTGCTGAGCACTTCCACGAGATCGTGCCTCCGCTTCTGGCTGACCCAGAGCTGCGGCCGTGGTCCTTTGGCTTTCTCGCCGCCCGGATGTCTCCAAGCTGCCTCACAGAGCTCATTGACCTAATCGCGCAGCAAGAAAGTTCGTGGAGCAAGGAGCCAGCAACCTTGGAGTTCGTAAAAGGTCAGCTACCCCAAGAGTTGAGTGCAGAGCACGCCGACCGCATCCTGGGACTCTTGGTGAGCAATGACTGGAAGGTGAGATGCTGGACGTTGAACCTCTTGAATCACCGAGTGCCGAAAACGCTGCTCTCAGAGACATGGGAGGAGGTTCTGAGACTTCTCGTTGACCCGAGCTGGCCCGCCCAAGCAGAGTCAGTAGAGACCCTAAAACTCTTGGAGGCAAGGATTCCGAGCGAGCTGATTGCTGAGCAGTTCCACAAGTTCCTTCCGCATTTGCAGAATGCAGATCTGAGGATCAGCAACGCAAGCCAGCAACTCTTCGAGATTAAGATCTCAGAAGAAGTCCTCGCTGTGCACTTCCAGAAGATCGTGCCGCCGCTTCTGGCTAACTCGTTGCGGCAACCTCGGTGGCTTGACCTTCTGACAGGGCGGATACCAACAAGTCGCCTCACGGAGCTCATTGATTTGATCGTCATGCTGAGTGCCGAAGAATCTACTTTTCGGGCCTTGGAATTCGTAAAGGCACAGCTTCCCAGCGAGCTGGATGCTGAGCATGTGAACCACATGTTGCCACTGACACTCTTGGGAAACACTGTCCCCTATGTGAGCTGCTGGACCCTGCACCTCTTGTGCGAGGGAGCAAGCACCCTGCACTTCGCACAGCATTGGGACAAGGTTTTGTCACTTCTCACTAGTCCCAGCTGGGCGGTGCAACTGCGAACCCTGAATCTGTTGGATGAGAAGATTCCGGACGAGCTGATCGCTACGCATTTCCACGAGCTGCTTCCGGTCTTGCACAGTAAAGACTCAAGGACCAGGGATTCAAGCGGTCGTATGTTGGAGCAGAAGGTCTCTGCTAACATTCTTGCTGAAAACTTCCACAAGATCGTGCCTCCACTTCTGGCTGACCCAGAACTGTTGCCGTGGTCGTTCGGCTTCCTGAGAGGGCGGATCGTGGAAAGGCTCGTTCCTGAGCTTGTTGATGTGATCTTCAGCATCCTGTGCCGTCAGGAAGCAGCTTGGAGCGGGAAGGAGACAGCCATGTTGGAATTCATGGAGGCGTCGCTGCCCAGCGAATTGACTGCGGAGCATGTCAGCCACATCGTGGCATTCTTGGCGAAGAGTGATCTCAGTGTCGAGCCGAGATGCTGGACTCTGCAGTTCTTGCGCGAGCGAGCAGGCACCCTGCACTTCGCACAGCATTGGGACAAGGTTCTTGCACTTCTGGCCATTCCCTGCTATGAGGTGCAACAGCGAACTCTGAATCTGTTGGAGGAGAAGATTCTGGACGAGATGATCGCTACGTATTTCCACGAGCTGCTTCCGGTCTTGCACAGTAAAGACTCAAGGATCAGGGATTCAAGCCGTCGTATGTTGGAGCAGAAGGTCTCTGCTAACATTCTTGCTGAAAACTTCCACAAGATCGTGCCTCCACTTCTGGCTGACCCAGAACTGTTGCCGTGGTCGTTCGGCTTCCTGAGAGGGCGGATCGTGGAAAGGCTCGTTCCTGAGCTTATTGATGTGATCTTCAACATCCTGTGTCGCACGGAAGCAGCTTGGAGCGGGAAGGAGACAGCCATGTTGGAATTCATGGAGGCGTCGCTGCCCAGCGAATTGACTGCGGAGCATGGCAACCACATCGTGGCATTCTTGGCGAAGAGTGATCTCAAGGTCGAGCCGAGATGCTGGACTCTGCAGTTCTTGTGCGAGCGAGCAGGCACCCTGCACTTCGCACAGCATTGGGACAAGGTTCTTGCACTTCTGGCCATTCCCTGCCATGAGGTGCAACAGCGAACTCTGAATCTGTTGGAGGAGAAAAGCCGGACGAGCTGATCGCTACGCATTTCCACGAGCTGCTTCCGGTCTTGCACAGTAAAGACTCAAGGATCAGGGATTCAAGCCGTCGTATGTTGGAGCAGAAGGCCTCTGCTGACATTCTTGCTGAAAACTTCCACAAGATCGTGCCTCCACTTCTGGCTGACCCAGA
This sequence comes from Symbiodinium necroappetens, assembly GCA_905231915.1. NCBI lineage: Eukaryota > Dinophyceae > Suessiales > Symbiodiniaceae > Symbiodinium > Symbiodinium necroappetens. The sequence continues at coordinate 18,087 of CAJNJA010080463.1, read as the reverse complement.
ACTGTTGCCGTGGTCGCTCGGCTTCCTGAGAGGGCGGATCGTGGAAAGGCTCGCTCCTGAGCTTATTGATGTGATCTTCAACATCCTGTGTCGCACGGAAGCAGCTTGGAGCGGGAAGGAGATAGCCATGTTGGAATTCATGGAGGCGTCGCTGCCCAGCGAATTGACTGCGGAGCATGGCAACCACATCGTGGCATTCTTGGCGAAGAGTGATCTCAAGGTCGAGCCGAGATGCTGGACTCTGCAGTTCTTGTGCGAGCGAGCAGGCACCCTGCACTTCGCACAGCATTGGGACAAGGTTCTTGCACTTCTGGCCATTCCCTGCTATGGGGTGCAACAGCGAACTCTGAATCTGTTGGAGGAGAAAATTCCGGACGAGCTGATCGCTGCGCATTTCCACGAGCTGCTTCCGGTCTTGCACAGTAAAGACTCAAGGATCAGGGATTCAAGCCGTCGTATGTTGGAGCAGAAGGTCTCTGCTGACATTCTTGCTGAACACTTCCACAAGATCGTGCCTCCACTTCTGGCTGACCCAGAACTGTTGCCGTGGTCGTTCGGCTTCCTGAGAGGGCGCATCGTGGAAAGGCTCGTTCCTGAGCTTGTTGATGTGTTCAACATCCTGTGTCGCACGGAAGCAGGCCACCTTCAGAATTTTGAGGTGGTTTTCATGGATCTCCTGGAGAAGCGACTCTCTTGCCTGCTCCTTGCCATGCCAAGAGACCGCATTGCCAGCTGGCGATGTGAAGAAGGCAACACGTGGCTGCACGTGGCGGCAAAAGCAGGGAACCTCGAGGCTTGCGAGGCTTTGGTGGACCAGGTTGGCCTCCCCTTGCGCGAGAAGAACAAAGCTGGCGACGAGCCACGATGCCTCTCCCTGGCATGGCCGGCCATTGTGGAGGCCTGCACTCCTTCCTCGTTGTCACCGTCTCCGCCGAAACGGATCAGAGAGCAAAAGCCTACGTGCTCGAGAAGGCCCTGTCCCGTGGAAGGGAAGCACATCAGAAGCACGGCATCTTCATCGGGAACCAAGATCTCGGAGGCAACTTGAAGAGCGTGGTGGGCCTCAAGACGCACAAGATGCAGCTTACTCTCAGTGAGGGAAGCCTTCGGAGTGGGCTAAAGATGAAGGAGCTCCATGAGGTGGCTCACGGAACGGGCCCGTATGATCTTGCAAGCTCGAATTGCCACCACGCTGCACAGAAAGTCTTCAACCACTGCTGTGCCAGAGAGGAAGACCAGGAGCTGCAGCCGCCAAACGAGTGGTTGGCAAAGCTTGGGGGCGCAATTCGGTTGGGTGGCCGGTTCAACTCAACCCGCTCAGCCGGCTGTGGCCCAGAAGGCTCCAATTCGGACGTTGCCTCAGTGAATTCGGAAGTGGCATCAGGCAGCCATCCTGCAGATCGCCCGAGTGGCTTTACGCGGTCCGTTGATCTCTGCTGCGACGACTTTGCAGAAGTGGCTGCTGCCCTGAGCCATGCCGTGTATGAGGAGGACCCCGCAATGGTCCTGAGGCTAGCGGAGGCAGGCACTGTATCCATCCGCAACAATCTGTCCAGACCTGTGCGAGTGTTCAACTGCAGCACCGAGACCAGAAACAGAGTGGAGGTCAACGAGGTATTGAATATTGCAGGTGTCACTGAAAAGTTTCACGTGGATGTTGACGCCGTTGCATGGGCTCCAGGGCTCTATCCCTGGAGGAAAATGGCCGAAAGGCAAGCCGTATGGATGGGCCATAGATACAACATGTCCGAAGCCTTCGGAGGTGAGGTTGTGCTGCAGGAGGTGGTGTCAGTTGCGCCCAAGCACGCGGTAGACGTGCTGCGTGTCACACAGAAGAGCGGCAGCAACAGTCCGGTGCAGTGGCTGCTGGCCAGATCGGACAACGGGCTTTACGTTTCCTTCCGGGGGACATATGACTTGCAGGATGTCGTGATTAACCTCGGTGCCGCGCCAGACTACAATCACTTCAAAGAGAACGGCATCGGGGTACACGGTGGGATTGCAAATGCTCTCGAGCAGGAGGGAGATGGAATTTGCAATGTTGTGAACGATGTTCTGCAAGCTTGCAGGAGCACCGCCGACCTCGAGAGGGATTGGTCCTCTGCGGCCATTCGCTCGGCGGGGGTTATGCCCAAGTGATGGCTGTCCACTTGTTGAGTCGCAAGGTGGAAGTCGCGGCCGTCCGAACCTTCGGCGCGCCGCACGTCCTGGTGCCTCCTTCCAGACCGGAAGATCGACAAAAACTCTGGTGCACACTGGACTCGATCACGCAGCATTGGGTACACGACTGGGACCCTGTCCCGAGGCTTCCCTTTGGCAAGACCTGGCTGACTGATGTCCTGCTGAATCTGAAGGTCTTTCCAGGGTTCAGGAGAGTGGCCCAGAAGTATATCCAAGCACTCCAGCGGCACTATGATGAGACGAGGGCGAAGCTCTTGGAGCGTTACGACGTCGTGGGCGAGGTCGTGCTGGTCGGAAAAGCCACGAGCGTGGCCCTCCGCGCGAGCGAGGGGTCCGCAGCTTCGAAAGAGTTGCTCGGTGAGAAACCTCCCGAGTCAGTGATGACTCCGAACAAGCTCCTTGCATTCCACAGCATGGAGGACTACCTGCAGATTGCTAACCAATTGACGGCCTCATAAGCAAGACCATGCACGGTTTCTCTCCGATTCTATCCTAAATTCCAGATCGCAATCGGAGGTTGGGGCATCCTCCGATTGATAGTTGCCTGATTGTTCAGAAAAGGGGGCCGTGGAAAAGCAGGAAGGACGGAGGTGCAGTGCCTGCTTGCACGCTCTGATTTGCATGTCTGCAGTTTTGGAGGAAGGGTTGTCTCGTGGCTGGTTCCAAGCCAGGCTCAGCTTGGGCGATCTGATGCCAGCTGCTGCAGCTGGAGCCTCGAGCAGGAAGGGAGCTGAGCAAACGTATATCCGGGCATCATTAGTTACCAGAGCAGGCGCCCATCGGCATGGCAAGACCTGCATGCGAGTTCCGTCGAATTGGTTTCAGCAGATCAAATCCTGTCGACCCTTTTGAACCCTGTGCCTACTACCAGCAGCACCCTGGAGCCGGCGAAAGGCATGCCAGTCGACGGAAGGATCTTGTCAGCGAACCGTTACTACATAATTCGTGCTGTCTCTTACAAATTACAGGCTAGATGTTATGATTATGTATTCTATGCGCATTATCGTCTTCTTGCTTTGTATTATCTACCATCTGTTATTGCAGGAGCTTCCGGCTTAGCTGAATGCCCCGCTGAGCTCCACGTCATGGAATCCGAAAGGCTGGAGGGTTTTCAGTGCTCGATTGACTCTTGCCATCGTCGTTTTTCTGTGCAGCAACACGATGTGAAACCTGTCCTACATATTTGATCCCAAGCTCAGCGCTGCCAAAGACGTGTCTAACTCCCCAGAGATCCGCAGAGGGCTGTATCTTCAGGTGAAACGCAGAGGCACAAGCAGGACGAGACTGACCACGTTTGCTCGTGGCTCAAGGCGGCGTCCGGTATGAGACATTTCCTTGGCCATGGGCCCGGATCCTCACGAGGAGATTCTTCAAAGCCTGCGCTGCCGCGATGTGTCTGCAAGACTTCGAGCCTTGGATCGCCTTTCGGAGTGCCTCCCGAGCGAACTGCCCGCTAGGCACTGGGTGAAGGTGATCTCGCTGATCGAAGACGCGAAAAACGAGGTGAGTTTGAAGGCACTGACTCTCATGCAGGAGAAGATGCCGAGCGAGTTCATCGTTCAGCACATAGACCGGTTTTTATCCGTTCTGAAAAGCCACTCAAGCCAACAGAAAGACCTGGGGCAGAACAGCCTGTCCCAGAACCCGAAACAGATGAGGAGGGTGTTGGGACAGGAGCAGGTCCAGCAGCAAGTGTCACAGCTCTTGCAGGAGAAGATACCAGGCGAGCTCATCGCTAATCAGATGGAAAAGCTGCTGCCATGCCTGAAATGGAGCACTTTCACCCGGCATCTGTTTGAGGAGAAGATCTCAGGAGAGGTCCTCGCTACACACCTCCAGAAGATCGTGCCACCGCTCCTAATTCACCAGGAGTTGCATATCTGGTCCTTTGGTTTTCTGACGGTGCGGATATCTCAACGGCACGTCGCAAAGCTCATGGACTTGATCATTGGCGTTCTTGCCAGGCAAGAAGGTTGGCTGGAGAAGAGAAGGGTCTTGGAGTTTATGAAGGAACAAATGCCAAGTGAGTTGCATGCAGATCATGTCAACCGCATCGCTGCACTTTTGGCGAATACCGATTGGCAAGTACGCCACTGGACGGTAAGCCTGCTGAGCAGTCGATCTCCCGGCAATACCCTCTTTACGGAGCATTGGCACAGCGTCCTTGCCCTTCTTGCCGACCATGAGCGAACTCTGCAACTGTTAGAACAGAAGATGCCCAAGGAGCGGATCACTGAACTGTTCGCCAACCATTGGCAGAATGTGATTGCCCTGCTCGCCAGTGAAACCCCCGAAGAGCAACAGCGATTTCTCACGCTTTTGGAGAAGCTGCCGAACGACCTAATGGCTGAGCTTTCCTCTGAGCATGGGCAGAAGAGTTTCGCACATCTCTTTGACCCAAGCCTGCGAGCCCAACGGCTTGGCCTAAAACTCTTGAGCGGGAAGATGCCGGCAGGACTGATCAGCCAGCATTTCGACCAGATCTTGGCATCCGTGCGAAGCTCGGATTCTGAGATCCGGTGCACCAGCCGGAAGCTCTTGGAGAGTCAGATCTCGACTAAGATTCTCGAAAAGGATTTTCACAAGATCGTGCCGCCACTTTTGGCCGATTCGGAGTTGCAGCCCTGGTCGTTTGGGATTTTGACCGGGCGAATACCGCCGAAGTACCATGGGGATCTCATTGAGTTGATCATCGTGCTCCTCCGCAAGGAGCTGCCTCGGAGCAGGCAGGGGGAGGCCCTGGAGTTTCTCAAGGCCCAGCTGCCTGGGGTGCTGGGGCCAGAGCATGTCATAAAGATCGCGACTTTCCTCAACATTCCGAAATGCAAGGCGAAGAGATGGACTTTGGATCTGCTGCTTAAGCGGATGCCCGGGGGGCTGTTGTTCACAGAGCATTGGCAGAAGAGTTTCGCACATCTCTTCGACCCATGCCTGCCAGTCCAACGGCTTGGCTTAGGACTCTTGAGCAGGAAGCTGCCGGCAGGACTGATCAGCCAGCTCTTGGCATCTGTGCGAAGCTCGAATTCTGAGATCAGGTGCACCAGCCGGAAACTCTTGGAGAATCAGATCTCGACTGAGATTCTCGAAAAGGACTTCCACGAGATCGTGCCGCCACTGTTGGCCGATTCGGAGCTGCAGTCCTGGTCGTTTGGGTTCTTGACAGGGCGAATACCGCCGAAGCACCATGGGGAGCTCGTTGAGTTGATCATCGTGCTTTTGCGCGAGGAGCAGGCTTTGAGCAGGCAGCAGGAGGCCCTGAGGTTCCTCAAGGCCCATCTGCCTGGGGTGCTGGGGCCAGAGCATGTCAAAAAGATCGCGGCTTTCCTGGACAATTCGGAATGCAAGGTGAAGAGAGGGATTTTGGATCTGCTGCATGAGCGGATGCCCGGCGGGCTGTTATTCACAAAGCATTGGGATCGGATCCTGCCGCTCTTTGATGATCGAGACCCATCAGTGAGGACTGCAGCAACCAATCTCGCTTTGGCGAAGGGGTCCACTCTCCCAAGAGAGCAGCTTGCCGAGCATTCGGGAAAGCTTGTAGCTTTGCTTCAGAAGACCGGCCGCCTGGCTAGTTTTGATCGCATCTTCCAGGATCTCCTGAAGAACCGAAGCCCGCAGCATGAGTTTTCCTCTCTCTTGTCAAAGCTGCCGGTCTCCAGCCTGCTCAGAGCAATTAGCAACGAGAAACTTGCCAGCTGGCGAGATGCGGAAGGCAACACCTGGCTGCACCTGGCGGCTGAAGCCGGGCACGTGGAGGCCTGCGAGGCTTTGGTGGACCAGGTTGGCCTCCCCTTGCGCCAGAAGAACAAAGCTGGCGACGAGCCGCTAACCCTCGCAGCGATTCCCGAAGTAGATCAGCTCCTGAGGAGCAGGATGCACTTCCGGGACACGCGCTTCGGCCATGGGAATGCCTTCGTGGAGATGTTTCAAGATGAGCGGCAGGTGTCCGAGGTGACTTGGTACACGGTGCCTCTCCCTGGCATGGCCGGCAACTTGGGAGGCCTTCACTCTTTCCTCGTCGTCACCGTCTCCGGCACGGATCAGGGAGAGAAAACCTACGTGCTGGAAAAGGCGGCCGGCTCACATGCCAGGGAGGCCCATCAGAGCCACGGCGTCTTCATCGGGAACCAAGATCTCAGCAGCAATTTGAGGAGCGTGGACGGACAGAAGAAGAAAAAGCAGCTGGAGCTTGGCAACGGAAGCCTTCGGAGTGGTCTAAAGATGAAGGAGCTGTATGAGAAAGCTCACAGCACAGGCAAGTATGACCTCGCGAAGTCGAACTGCCATCACGCTGTCCAGCAAGTCTTCAACCACTGCTGTGCCAGAGAAGAAGCCTGGGAGCGGCAGCCGCCAAACGAGTGGTTGGCATTTCTGGCTGCTAAGATTAGTGTTTTCGAGGGCTCAGGTTCAGATGTGGTCTCACTGAATTCGGAAGTGAATTCCAGCAGCAGTGCTGCCCCTGTGGGCTCGCCTCGTGCCTTCACGGTGCCTCTTGATCTCCGCCACGATGCATTCGCAGAAGTTGCTGCTGCCCTGAGCTATGCGGTGTACGAACAGGATGCCTGGAGCATCCTGACGCAAGCACAGCCTGATGCTGTATCCATCCACAACCAGATGCCCACACCTGTTCTCGTTTGCAACCACGACGCCCAGATTAGAAGCAGAGTGGAACCTGGCAAAGCAGAAAGTATTCAAACCGGCGGAGTCCGGAAACTCCTTTTGGATGTTCATCCTGTGGGGTGGTTTGCTGAGTGGAGGCAACCTTTGGCCAAGAAGCAACCGGTTTGGAAGGGCCATTCCTACAGCATCTGCAAAGACTTCCGAGATGACAATGAGGTTGTGCTGAAACACGCAGTGTCATTTGCACCGAGGCAGAAGGTATACCTGCTTCATGCCACGCAGGCAAGCGAGGCAAGCGACAGCGCTTGTCAAGTACAGTGGCTTCTGGCCAGATCGGACTCTGTGCTGTACGCTGCCTTCCGAGGGATGGCTGATGTGCAAGATGCTGCAATAAGTCTCGGTGCCGTGCCAGATTGGCGCAGATTTCAAAAGCACGACATAGCTGTACACAGTGGGATCGCCCATGCACTAGAGCAAGCTACTCGGAACGTGGTGACGGATGTGCTCCAGGCTGTGCAAGAGCACTGTCAACCTGGAGAGCGGCTGGTCCTTTGCGGCCACTCACTCGGTGGAGGCTACGCTCAAGTGATGGCCGTCCATTTGTTGAGTCGGGACGTGGACGTCGCGGCCCTCCGAACCTTCGGTGCTCCACATGTCCTGGTGCCGCCGCTGGATCCGCAAGAATCTCCGAATTTGTGGTTGAAGTTGCATTCGATCACGAAGCATTGGGTGCATGACTGGGACCCCGTCCCCAGGCTGCCCCTTTGCAAGACTTGGTTGGTCGACGTCTTGCCGAAACTGAAGAAAGAAGTCATGGACGGAGTCAGGGTGGGCATGGCCCAAAATTACATCAAAGAACTGCAGCGGAATTACAATGACATCGCGGCACCACTCTTCGAGCGCTACGATGTGGCAGGCGAGGTCGTGCTGGTGAGCAAGGCAGCGGGTTTGGCCCTCCATGCGAGCGAAGAAGCCGCACCATTGAAAGAACGGCTCAGCGAGAAGCCTCCCGGTGCAATCATGACTCTGAACAAACTCCTCGCTTACCACAGCATGGAGGACTACTTGCAGGTTGCTCGGACCTTGATGGCTGAAGCAAGCCCTGCAAGATCATGAATAGGGTTCGGGCTGAATCGCAAGAGGTGTCCTCCGCTATAGAACTTCTCGTTGATCAGATGGATGTTTTGACTGAGCCTGGAGTGAAAGAGAGGATGCGAGAACCAGCGAAGTTTAGTTGAAAGTTCGGGAGCGGCATGGGAGTGGCAAACCTCCTGGTTGATGAAGGGTGTCCTTGTTGTTGACTCTGTGACTGAATGCTTCAGCAGGTCTCTCCCTGTCTCTCTCCCTCTCCCTCTCTCTGCCGGGGCCAGGTCGTGCTGATGATCTTAGGCGGGTGGTTGGCTGCAGCTCGCGCGAGGAGCCATCCTCCAGACAGAGACGGTGTAGAAACACTTTCTTGCGCAGCGTTTTTTTGACGTCGAGCGGCTGCTACAGCGCATCCAAGCATTTGTACCAGTGGCAACGGTGATGCTGGCGGTCGACGTCCCGCCTTCATCGTCACGGGATCGAGACCAACCAGATCATGACTGCGCTTGCGCGTTTGTTGAAGCTGCTGAGTTTGAATTCCCTTCGCAGGAGCTGTGGGCTTCAGCTAGGCCGCGGCCCGGTGACTCAGTCTTGACGTCTGTTAGCGGGTAGATCGGTCGGCAGCTTGCAGACTGTACTTTCTTTCGGTTCTGGCCTGGGTGTAGGATGTGTGCTCTGGATGGGTCTGGCTCAGAACATGCAAGGCCAAGAGAGAGAGAACTTCTGCCAGTGGTGCCTTCAAGCTCGATTTCCCAAGTCTACAGCTTTTGATCCTAGAGTTGCAGGTTTCTCCAACAAGGCCTCGGCTCGCTGCGCTCCGCTGAGGGTCTCTTTTTTTCAGGCCGAAGCTCAAAGCTGATCGAAGACTCTGGGGAACTGGAGTTGAGAGGTTTTGGTGGTGTGCCAGGGCAACTCGATTTTAATGTGAGGTATCCACAGCAAGAAGAAGGACTTACTTGCAGATTGCTGGGACATTCCGAACATTTACGGTCTCATCAGTGAGGCATGTCGTTCGGACTCTCTCTTATGCCCTCTGCCTTTTGCTCTTGCTTTCTCTCTTCTGGCCAGGCTCATAATGGGGACCTGATCTCTCTTTGGCAAGGTGCCGCGCCTGCAACCCGCCAAACCTGGATAAGATTCCTTTGGATGTTGAGGGTATCTCGAACTTCTCTTGTGTAGAAGGTCGCGGGGGGTTCGAGTCTACAGGCCAGGCGTCTTAGCAACGTTTTATGTTTTTCATGCTCTTTAGCGGCAGTTCATGCTTGGGTCCCGCATGGGTGCAGATTCGAAGTCCTTGCATGTAGCCGCTTGTAGCCCTGCAATATGTTGCCTCCGTGATGTTGCGATAGCCGCGCCCTGTGTCCGAGAGTTGTTGCGACAGAGCTATCACTCTGCAGCTCCCCAACTTGCAAGATGTATGCGCGCATTGCGAGTAGTGATGCTGGTGTCCCCCTGGATCTCTGCAATGGTACCGTACACTCTCTAGAAGTGGATAGGAAACCATCCTTCCTGACATCGTCGCTGTGCGCTTTGCTGGGCGTTTGGCACTCACACGTGTCTCAAGCCCGGGGTCCGTGGTCCCACGCACCGCGGCTAGCCCTGAATCCGAAGTCGCTTCAGTCGTGAACTTCTCAAGGCCAGGGAGAATGGCAGAGCTGAGACCCTCAGGCCCACCTCCTTCCTCGCTGCTTGCACCGCATGCGACTTTCCGGGTTTATCCCTGCGTGGGCCGCCTGCGCTCCTTGCCCGGCTTTGGCTGCAATGGAACTGTAGCGGTGTGGCTGGGCAGTTGCGTGCCACTTTGGAGACGAAGCAGGCGGCAGTCCCTGCGCCATCAAATGTCTGGTTCTCGTGCTCGGACAGTACACTTCTGCCACGACGAAGAGTATCGTCAGCGCTTGGACACGATTCTTCGGGACTTGGTTACACCCGAAGCCTTCATCACACTTTTCGACGTAGTTCAAGGATTTTCCAGACTAGGACAAGACGTGGCAGACATGGCAAGCACTGCAGACGGAGACGCGACAAGCATGGCAACAGCCGTGGCAGGCATTCCAGGCCTGCTTGCTGTTTCTGTTGGGCAGGCCTGCGACAAGCAGCAAAGGCGGTCTGAATGGTTCATAATTCTTTTGAGCCAGCACCGGTACTGGGACAAGATACCGATCGAGCTGCTCAAACATCCAGACTGCGGGGCCCTCGCCAAAGGAGCCTTCGAGCAGAAGGTCTCGACCAGGCTCCTGCATGAGTATTTCGAGGAAATAGTGCCACCGCTCTTGGGCGATCCGGAGCTGCGCTCGTGGTCTATTGTGGTTCTGGATGGAAAGATTTCGTCCAAATGGCATAACCGACTTATCAGTCTGATTCTGGATCTCTTGAGCAGCAAAGATCCACCAACTCGGAGCTGGGCTTCGGCCTTGGCGTTCTTGAAGAAGCAGCTGCGGGACAATTTGCGCGCAGAGCAAGTCCAGGCGATGATGGACCGGATAGCAATCAAGGGGTGGACTGAGATAGAAAAGCTGGTTACATTTTTCGGCGCAGGTGCACGGCTCCCAAGGTGGGCTCTGTCAGATGCCCGCCTGCGAGCCCTACAGCTGTTGAATGAGACGATGCCGAGCCAGTCGATCGCTGTGCAGACAGAGAAGTTCTTGCCATGGCTGAACAGTGCAGATAAGCAGACAAGAGCTTCCACGAAACATCTCTTCGAGCAGATAATCTCGCAAGAAGTGCTAGCTGAACACTTCCAGATCGTTCCGCCGCATTTGGCTGGGCGGCAAGTGCAGTCGTGGTCCTTTCGCTTCCGGACGGAACGGATTTCGCCCGAACGTCTCACGGAGCTCATCGACTTGATCATCGTGCTCATCCTCAAGAGCCAAGAATCACTGTCGAGTAGCACCAAGCAGGGGCTCTTAGAGTTCATGGAGGAGCAGCTGCCAGATCAGCTGAGTGCACCGCATGTTCACAAGATTGCTACCTTCCTCGATTGTTCCGAGCTCCATTTCCAGATATGGACTTTGCAACTACTGCAAAAGCGGTTGCCAGACTCAGAGATCGGGATCCTGCTGCGTCACACAGACCACTCGACTCTGCATCGCACATCCAGGCTCATTTTGCAGAAAGCATCTGCGCTCTCAAGAAAGCAGCTTGCCGAGCATTCGCGGCAGCTTGCAGTTGTGCTCCACAAAACAGGCCACCTGGACGATTTTGAGAAGATCTTCTTGGATCTCCTGAACAGTGTCCTGCAGCATGACTGGGCAGAGCTCTTGTCAAAGCTGCCGGTGTCTTGTCTCCTTGAAGTTGCTGTGGAACCCGAGGACATGGTTGCCTGGCGGGACGCAGAAGGCAACACCTGGCTGCACCTGGCCGCAAAGGCAGGGCACGTGGAGGGCTGCGAGGCTTTGGTGGACCAGGTTGGCCTCCCCTTGCGTGAAAAGAACAAAGCTGGCGAGGAGCCCCTGACCCCGGCGAGTCGCGAAGTGGATCGGTTCCTGAGGAGCAGGATGCACTTCCGGGAGACGCGCTTCGGCTTTGGGAATGCTTTCGAGGCGATGGAGCAGGATGAGCGGCAGGTGTCCGAGGTGACCTGGTACACGGTGCCTCTCCCTGGCATGACCGGCCATTGTGGAGGCCTGCACTCCTTCGTCGTTGTCGCCGTCTCCTCCGAAGCGGATCAGAGAACAAAACGCTACGTGCTCGAGAAGACCGGGTCCTTTGGCAGGGAGCTCCATCAGAGGCACGGCGTCTTTATCGGGAACCAAGATCTCGGCAGCAACTTGAGGAGCGTAGATGGCCTAAAGGTGCACAAGCAGCTGACCCTTAGCTCTTGCATCAAGTACAGTAACACATACCTCGCACTATTTCCAGGGAGCCTGCGTCGAGGCTTGAAGATGAAGGAGCTCCATGAGGTGGCTCACGGCACGGGCCCGTATGATCTTGCAAGCTCGAATTGCCACCACGCTGCACAGAAAGTCTTCAACCACTGCTGTGCCAGAGAAGAAGACCAGGAGCGGCAGCCACCAAACGAGTGGTTGGCTCAGCTGGCGTCGATGTTTCAGCTGGGCGGTTTGTTCAACTCAACCAGCTCCGGCTCTGAAGGCTCGGGTTCTAATGTTGCCTCCGCGAATTCGGAAGTGGCATCTGGCAGCCATCCTGCAGATCGCCCGAGTGGCTTTGCGCGGTCCGTCGACGTCCGCTCCGACGTCTTTGCAGAAGTTGCTGCTGCCTTGAGCCTGGCAGTGTACGAGGAGGATTCTGCAATCGTCTTGAGGCCAACGGAGGCAGGCGCTGTGTCCATACGCAACAACTTGGGAAGACCCGTGATCTTACACGACCACACCACGCAAACTAGACTGGACGCTGCCGAGAGAACATGTGTTCAAACCGCTGGTGCCGATAAAATTCTCGTGGATGTGTACGATGTGGAATGCATTCCGGGGCTCTATTCCTGGCGACGTTTGGCCCAGACACAACCGGTCTGGAGCGGGCATGCCTATGATTTGTCCACAGACTTCCGAGGTGATGTTGTGCTGCAGGAGTTGGTGTCATTTGCATCGAGACAACCAGTAGACGTGCTTCATACGGCTCAGAAGAGCGGCACCAACAGTCCCGTGCAATGGCTCCTGGCCAGATCGTGCTCCGTGCTCTACGTCGCCTTCCGGGGAACGAATAATGGGCAGGATATCGCAATTGACCTCGGCGCCGTGCCAGACTGTCACAGATTCAAAGAGTACGGCATCGGCGTGCACGGGGGGATTGCCCATGCCCTCGAGCAGGAGGGAGATGGAGTTTGTCATGTTGTGAGCAATGTGCTGCAGGCTTTGCAGGAGCATCGTCGACCTGGAGAGCGGCTGGTCCTTTGTGGCCACTCGCTGGGTGGAGGCTATGCCCAAGTGATGGCCGTCCACCTGTTGAGTCGGAAGGTGGAAGTCGCGGCCGTCCGAACCTTCGGCGCGCCGCACGTCCTGGTGCCTCCTTGCAGAGCTCGACAAAAACTCTGGTGCACGCTGGACTCGATCATGCAGCATTGGGTACACGACTGGGACCCTGTCCCGCGGCTGCCTCTTTGCAAGACCTGGTTGGTCGACGTCTTGCCGAAGCTGAAGCAGGAGGTCGTCACAGGGCTGAGAGTCGGAATTGCCCAGAAGTACATCCAAGCACTCCAGCAGACCTTTGATGAGACCAATGATGAGACCAAGGCGAAACTCTTGGAGCGCTATGACGTCGTGGGCGAGGTCGTGCTGGTCAGCAAGGCCACGAGTGTGGCCCTCCGTGCGAGCGAGGGGTCGGCAGCTTTGAAAGGGTGGCTCGGCGAGAAACCTCCCAAGTCAGTGATGACTCTGAGCAAGCTCTTTGCTTACCACCGCATGGAGGACTACCTGCAGATTGCTCACAAGCTGATGGCCTCATAAGCAAGGCCATGCATGGTTTCTCTCCGATTCTATCCTAAATTCTAGATCGCAGGCGGAGGTTGGGGCATCCTCCGCTTGATAGTTGCCTGATTGTTCAGAAAAGGGGGCCTTGGAAAAGCAGGAAGGACTTCCCGCTTTCACGATTTGATTTGCATTTCTGCAGTTTTTGGAGGAAGGGTTGCTCGTGGCTTTCGCTGCGATGTCGTCGGCGAGGTCGTGCTCGGAGCAAGGCCACAAGATCGGCGCTCAGTGGACGTGAAGACGCCGCAACGTTGAAAGAGCTGCTTGTCGAAAAGCCTCCAGAGTCACTCCTGACTACTAATCTTACCTTAGCATGGAGGACTACTTGCAGCCTGTCTGTCCGGCAATTGACAGCCTCATAAGCAAGGCCTGCAAAATGCCGGCATGTTCATGTAGTATAGTGTTGTAAACGGAGGTGTCCTCCATCTGGGAGCTGTTCACTAGCCAGCAGTGGACTTGGCAAAAGCGGTCAGGGCGCAGCTTTCATGATCTGAGTGCTTCTAGACTTCCAGCTTCGACAGTGTTGCTGCTAAGAGCAATGCCAGGCTCGATCTGGTGCTCTTCCTTCGGCTGCTGAAGCAAGGTGAATGAGGCTACGGGCGAGGGAAGCGAACCCGAGGGTGAACCGGGCATGTGCGGGCTGACGGGTCCTGCGGTCCTTCAACCAGCGTGAGGAGGGATCGTAGACCTATCTTCCTCTCGGGAGTACTTTTGCTACTTAGTATGTTGAACCACTATTAAAGTAGGCTTCAACATGCCTCAAGCAAATGCATACGCAGCTTCCAATTCAGCGCGCCCAAGCAGTCTCATCCTCTGTGGCAGGCCGTCTTAGATCTCCAGGCGGCAATCGCCATCGTCTTCAGCCAAATGCGGAAGCTGCTGTGCGCATCTGCAGCAAGATGACAAGCTTCATGTGTTCCCTCCATCGACATCAGCAAGAGTTCGGTGCGAGGTGTCTGCGTGTGAGTTTGTCTCTCTGTGTGTGTGTGTGTGATGCATATGTTCGTGCTTTTCAGACTCGAAACATCCAATAGAGTACACAGTGCACGGTGCACACGACTTGTAAACCCTCAGCATCGTTTTGAAAGAGCTTGCCAAGGTAAATGCAGGCCTGAATCCTTCCAGGATATTGCAGCCAGACTGACTCACCCCGTTCTCCCCCTTGCACGCAGCCTTCGGAGACATCGGCTTGTGGCTGCAATCTGAGAATGTAAACGTAGCAGCCGCTCCATGGCCCTGCAATGGATGACTGGCCGGACAGCCCTCGGAGAGGCCTCCCCAAGGGTCCTCGCATGAATCACGTCCCACACCGGAATCTGCGGGTCTGACGGAGCCGCTGTGTGCAGATTCCTCGGGCTTCTCGGTGTCTTGGTTGTCGCTGGGGGTCGCCCCGGCTCGTTTATCACAGGGAGGAGCACTGCCCAGCTGCAGGGCCACGAATGCTTGCGTTGTGATGCATGACAGCACGAGCCGCAAAGTTCAGCGTTGCTTATAGAGCTAAACTTCAGTTGCAAGGCAACCCTCCCGAACTGAATGGGATAGTTCGAGCGAAGGGTTGAGGTTGCAATTCAGAGCAGGCTCGGTGATGCTCTCTGTGTCTCTCAGTCTCTTTCTTGCCAGGTCGTCCTGGTGACCTTCCTGCTGCTTCCGGAGCAGCTCCTCGGTTTCAGTGAGGAGCTCCCAGTCGGGGAGAGGTCCGGGTCGCTTAGCCTTCTGTTTTGGGACGAGCCTGGAGTTAGGACAAGCCTTCGGCTTAGAGTCTCAATTCCGCGGTGATGCTGGTGGTGCCGGTGGACAGCCAAACTGAGTATATACCCACCTACTGGTTTTCCCTGTCCCTGTCATGACTTGGCTGACGAAATTTCCCACAGGAGCTCTGGAAGCTTCAGCAGAAGCTGCGGCGGGAGCTGGGTCAGGCATCGTTGGCCTGGCGTTGACAGACTTCGTTCCCGTCATCAGCAGGATTTCCGAGGGCATTCTTGAGGTCTCTCCGACTGAGCGTATTCTGGGAAATGCATTTAGTCGGCGATCCCCGCAGCAGGTCGTCCGCTCTTTTTCCGGGAGCCCCATCATCAGGCCTCTTTGTGTTGTTGCCGTTGCACCGTTCTGCTTTTGACCCTAAAGCACTGTGAGATGTGGTTCAATATGCATGGCCAGCTCGACCCGCCTCCCTCTCCGATCCACTCATCTTCTCGGATCGCCAGGGCGATCCTGGATGCGGCGTATTGGATCCTGAGGCCGCCGCGCCTTCAACGATTTCGGGTTGAGAGGGCCCCGAGGCAAAGAACGGAGGCTGAGACTGCGCAGTCGGGGATCAGAAGTCCTGCTACTTGCCAGCCTTGCGTTCCAACGAAATGGAGCTGCTCACATATTTGTGAACTTCTGCTAGATTCGCCCCGAAGACGTGTCATGCTCGTCGTTATACAACGTGCCGATTACTGGTGTGCCCTGTTGTACTGTAGGAGGGTGTAATAAACTGAGGCCATTTATGCAAACTTCTTAAGATCGCGGCTTTGAGCTCCATACTTAAACTTGAACCCCAGAACCAGACCCCAAAAGCCCGAAACCCCTCGACCCTAAAGCCCTTAAATCCCAAAGCACCCTTCAAAATCGAGAGAGCAAGACAGCCAGAGCTTGAGATCCTAAACCCTGAACCCTAAACCCTAGACCCTAGATCCTAAACCCTAAACCCTATAGACCCTGAACCCCAAACCTTCAACCCTAAACCCTACCCTAAACCCCCGAGATTTGTTTCCTTGGGAGGAAAGCCTCCCGGGGCCGCTTCGCCTCGCCCGGGTCTCGGCTTGGAGCCGCACACAAAGAAGCGGTGGTCAGGAACAGAAGTGAAAGTAATAGAAATAGTACGTACTACTATGAAGAATCATAAGAATAACAATGATAGGAATATAATAATAGTAATCGTATTAGTAATAGTAATAGTCATAGTAATAACAATAATAATCATAATCATAATCTTAATCTTAATAATAGTAATAGTAGTAAAAATAGTAATAATAGTAATTTAATAGTAAAAATAGTAATAATAGTAATAATAGTAATAATAGTAATTAATAATATTAACAATAGTAATAATACTACTAGTAATAAAAGTAATAATGGTACTAATGGTAGTAAGAGTGGGACTTCAGGAGCCCTTATGCTTTGAGAGGTTCCAGGCCTCCCAGTCTCAGGCCTTGTTCGCCTCCCCACTCTCTCCGCGGCCGTCTCGGCGGCCCACAGGAGGCGTCTCATGGGAAGTGGTTCTTGGGATTTGTTTTATGTGCCTGCGCTTGATGTCTTCGAGGTTTGGCGTGGCAAGGTGGGACCCTGAAGCCAGTGCAATCTCGAAGGAACAGGAACACGACGCAGGAGCGTGGATGCCTCAACCTAGGAACCAAAGCAGGTGGGATGCAGTTGTCGCAGGTGCTGGTCTTGTGGACGGCGCATCAGCAGCCCAATCCTCTGCACGAGGAGACGGGACAGTTTTGTGCGGCCTCAAGCTCATGCAGGTTGACAAGTCGCAGCATGCTGCACACAAGAGCAACTTCGAAAAGACTCTCTGCCGCGAATGGCCCTGCATTTGTGTCTCAGCCCCCTTCAAACAATGACAGGAACAGATAGTGACGACAAGCTCTCTCAAAGACACAAGCCACAATCCTCCTCATCTGCCACGCCTACGACCTCCGAAGCATGAATGATACCGGCACAGGAGACGTACATCCTTGCTTGGAGAGTGGGTGATGGGAAAGGATCTATGTGGCAGGAGCTCCCATGACATGCTTGCAGGCTTGCCTATACAAGGGTGTCACACTTGTTGGGTTCCCCTGTGGTGGGGTAGCTACTCCAAGACGCTGCATTTGTTAGCTCACTGGGACAGATAGATATCCGCAGATGCATGGTCCGCACGAGCTCGTGACTCGTGGGTAGGAGGAAGCCATCAACGAGAATCTGCCTGGCTCCCGGTCCCAAGCACCAAGAACGGGAGTCGGTTCTAAGCATCATATCCTGACCACGCTGGTATTTCGAGTGCTGTTGACAGCGTTGCCACAGCATAGAAGCCAGGCTTATTGGCCGGGCTTCACCAAATCCTCTGCAAGCCAAAGAATCATAGTCCTGCAACAGCCCTCCCAAATTCCAGTTGCCACAAACACAAGCCGGCCCATTCCAAGCGCCTCCCCGACCTGAGGTGTAGAGAGATTGGAGGTGGGCCCGACAGGCCTGGGTCTAAGGGCTTGCGGCTCCTTGCAGGTCATGGAGCCCAAACAATAGGCCTTTTGGTTTGAGGGGGGCAATGCCATGGCAAACCCAACTGCGGCATCAGACCGTCAACTTCCCCTACAGCCTTTAAATTCGTCTTGGAGCTTGAAATTTCAGCAGATCGGGCTACTTGCTCAGGTGGGGCGCTATCCTCGATCTCCCAGCTGAGGCGGTTACGAGGCCTGCGGCCTTGTAATGCAGAAGTACATAGTCATTTTAGCACAATGTGCCCCAAAACTCTAGCCTTAATCATGACGGTCCCTAAATTCTTCTTTGAGCTGTCGGGAGTCTCTGAGGAGCTCAGAGCTGTCTTGGAATTCGGGAGGATCCCTCTGCCCCAGACAACGAATGGGAAAGCTGCAATGGATTAGATAAGTAGATAACCAGGGATAGCTTTGAGAAGTTATCAATTAAGTAGGAACATAGACTTTCTTGAACACAGTATCCTGACCCCCCTCCTCCACCCCCCCCAACCCCAGCCCCTCAACCCTTATGAAACTGGTAGCAGGCTTCCCTG
>CAJNJA010080452.1:0-21000 GCA_905231915.1 Symbiodinium necroappetens | reverse complement strand
TCAGGTCGCTGATGGTCGCTGGTTGGACGAAGAAGGCCGAGGCGGCTGAAGCTTTGGCTGCAGTAAGGCCCCTGCCAATTGATCAGAGTCGTCAAAGAGTAGCAGCGACTTGAACCTTGGAGCAGGCGAAGTTGGAGCTTGGGAATGGAGCTGGAGATCGAGTGCCCTTGGCAGCAGGGTCTTAGCAAAGCACGAGTCAAAGGAAATGTACTGCGTGTGGTCCTCGGGACGAAGCATGTGTTGAAGGTTTGTCCACATATCATCTTGCCTCTGGTGTCTCTGCGTTTTAGCTTGAAACTGTCCTTGTTGAGGGCTGCAAGGAAGCCATCAGGCATGTCAGCAACCTCAGCGAAGCAAAAGCAGTCGCACCAAAGGGTCGTGCTGGTCAAACTCTCGTAGGCGTTGGCAGTCATACCTCTTGTGGCCAGCGCATTCTGGATGTCCTGAACCTTGACCTTGGCTAGAGGACGGACGCATACATATTCCATAGTTTGCCGGCTAGCCCACCAGCGACCTTTTGCTATTGAACTGTGCAAGAGCTGTGAGCCAGATGTCGGTGCTGGGTCGCCTGCCAGTCCGCTGGTATCCGGACGGAATTGCTCCCAGGCAATGGACAGCAGTCTGTCTTGCTCCTGCACGCGACTGTCCGTTGCCTTCCGTGTGGTGTACAGTGTACGGGTTCGACACCTCCGGCTTCTTGCAGCGCAAGTTGATGATGCCAGCGAGGAACTCGGTGTAGGAGACCTGGGCAACCAGAGCTCATACCTCCCTGCTCAGACCAATTTGCAAATCTGAGCCAAAAGCTTGGCCCGTTCGGCCAACATCCAACTCGCTGACGATCTGAAACAAAGCAACGAACCCAAACGGCCTCCATCCTGGTCTTTTGGGCTAAACTTTGAACCGTGTCTCAAGCATCTCACTGCAAAACGCGACACGTGGCCCTTGACTTTGGCAATCAAAGAGCAAGCTTACGCAGCCTGCTCTGCTTGCTCCGGTGAGGCCCCAAACTGCATCAGCCCCTGCCTTCCAGAGCACATGCTCGGTCACAATCCTTTCTTAGTGCTCACTTACGAGCTGTCACGCATTTGCCAAAACAGTCGTCGAGCTGGAAACAATCCTTTCTTAGTGCTCACTTACGAGCTGTCACGCATTTGCCAAAACAGTCGTCGAGCTGGAATAGAAACAAACAATAATATGCCAGCACCTAGATCCCACTGAGTCGCTCTGAGTCCCTCTGCCTCTATTCTAGTTATTGCGCCTGAGTTCTTCAGCGGAGAGATGCCCATCACCATCCGCGTCAAAAGCCTTGAAAGCCTGACTCGCCGCAAAGACTCACTCATGTGACTCATGCAATGGACCTTGGAGGACTTTGTGGAAGCTTCTCAGGACCCCATCCATAGCCTCTGCAAGTTTGGGACAGGGTCCTGGCTTCGGAACCCATGTGTAGGTTTTTGGAGCAGGTTCGAGGGTAGGCGGCTGCTGTTTGGAACCTTCTTCACGCAGTGGCGGAGTGAAGAAAGCAGCTCACCAGAGCGAGAGGTCAAAGGACGCCAAAGCTTGGTGTCTCAAGACGGGCCTCGTTCACGGTAGTTTGCTGACTGGCATCGAGCTGCGTGGCAACCTGGACAGTTGCAAAAACCCTGCTACAGCCTTTCATGACCAAGAACCCCCCTTTCGAGCTTCTATGTAACTGGTTGAGAAAACACCTTAGCCCGGCACGAACCGGGTGACAAACTTCTCAAATTCAGATCTCTGGCCAACCTGCTATTGGCAACCAGGACGTCATCTCTCAAAGCCTTTTGACATGACTCAAATGGCGCCGTGGCACTCATCTTCCACTCGCTGAGGCAAGCTTAGGAACTGGCTGCCAGCAAGCTTTGAATTTGATTGTTGTTCAGGGCACCGGCTGGATTACCTGCAGAAGTGATACAGAGGCAACCCTTCACAATTTTTATGAGGGTATGATGAGGGTTGAAGAAGCCTTATGTATTTTTTGTGTAGATCGTTTGCTACGGCGGTGTAAACAGTTGTTAAGCTTCTTGCAGACTCTGCTGGGTTCCAGACTGTGACCTGCCAGGCCCATCTGCACAAACCACCTGCGCTCATGAGCTCAAGATGCAGGATGATGCAGGGAGGCTCTGCAGGCTAAAAGACTCATTGTTGTCCCAATCGAACCAACGATGTAGGTACAGCTTTTTTGCCGACCGCAGAGGCAGCTCCGCTTAGCGTCCGCAGCCCCATCCGGAGATCCAGCGCATTGCCGCTTTGAAGTCTGAGGTGAAGTACCAACCTGAGCTCGCAGTGCTAGTCATAGCACCCTTGTCTCGTCAATCAATGTGCACACAGAGGTACGTCCAGCCGAATGATGCTCTCCATTACCTCCTCGGTTCAACTTCGTTTCCATCTTGCAGCCTGGTGACAAATTGCTCGCGAGCACGTGCACCTCCGCAGGAGTTCAAGTACCATGAGTCGGCGCAGCTCCCAGGAGCATTACAAAGCTTATGATGTTACCTCGGTGAGACCACCTACTGTCCCTTTGGACTTCTCTACAGCCGCCAAAGTGTAAGCAAGTGATTCTAGGCCTGGAAAAGTGTTTCAAAGTGGTTTTGCTGTTCAGGATCAACCCTCTAACTTTAGCCCTAGGTCCTTAGGTCTCTAGGTCTACGTCGACAGTACAATGTCTGTCTAGTAAAAGTCCTAGCAATCTAGTAGATTCACACCCAGTCAAACTCTCAATTGCAAAATCACTTTGAATACACATGTGTTTTTCCAAATGCTCAAGTTTACCCAGTTCCCTACTCCCTGCCTTATATGCATCGTGCGCTTGAAATTCGACCCGATTGTTGTTTGTTACAGCCCTACATACTCTGTTCCCAGCATGTTCATTGTTCGAAGTAACATTTAGTTACGTTGCAGATGTGGTAAGGATATCCGGGCATAAACAAATGACTAGAGGCTGCAACTATCGAGATGACTCTACGACACGAGAAGCATCTGCTTGACACCTGGCTGCCGCCAGGGCACTCCCTCCAGCTGCAGGAGTTCGGCGACAGCCATTGGCGGCCAGGACAATCCTCAGGTGAAGAAATGCAAGCCGTGCCGGCAAGTGATCCGCAAAGCAGTGGCTCAGCACACTCGCAAGATGGAACCGGCGTCAAGGACAATGAATGTCGCTCGGAACCGCATGCTATCTGCACACTTTCTGATGCACACGTGCTCCTCGAAAGCTTCCGTTTTGAGGGCTTTGTGCTGGAATGTCACTGAACCTCCACCGTTGCACTCTGTTCTGTGGCCGGCAATTCGCAATCAACTCTCAAGCCTTCAGGGTCCGGAAATTATACGGTCTCAACGAGTACCTTTGGCCTACAGCCTAGAGTCACCTGCTAAGGGGTGCCGAATCAGCAGTCATGCTCCTTCTTCAGAATTTCGGCACTGCTAAACAGAATGCGGCATTTCTTTCTGAAGCCTGACGAAAGAAGAGGTCTTGACGCTTGGGCAGCCCATTGGAACGAGACAATTTCTCAGCACAAGCATTCAATCCGCGAAACCATTTGCATGGTGCTGCTAGCGAGAAGCCGCACAAGACTGGCGCCAAACAGTCCAACAATTCTATCCGCTGCGGTACAGGTGCAACGCTGCTGCATTCCTGGTCGCATTGACGCGATGAGACGAAGGATCACGCGACAGTCACATAGAACTGGGCCTTCGTTCTTGTGATTGAAAAACTGGGAAATTCAAGCATACATGTTAGGGCAGTCGAGCGTTTGGCGTGCCGGGCACTACACCACGGCGATGCATCCAGCAAGCAGAAACTGCGACTGGCTTGTAGCCGAAATGGCACACTTTCGGTTGTTGGCCGGCATCTGGCAAATTCATTCAGCCAACAACGGTGAACATGGAAATATGTTCGTGGGCAGGTGCAGTGATTGGTTTTTACTGTTTTTGCTGTCTTGAAGGTCCAGTGAAATTTGCCCTTGTGCTTTGCAAGCAAGTGAGCGAGTCTGAAGCGCATCATATGTGGGCGGCCTAAGCCCTGCGAGGGATAATGCTTCCAGGATGGATGGACCGAGGCGCTGTGACGAGGAGAGCATTCTGCAAGAGCAGTCTGTAGAAGTGAACTGACTAGCAGCTAGCACCGAACAGATAGACAATAAATTCAGACGACATTTTGTCTTCGACCACGCTGAAAGTTCCATTTCCCTCTGGGCCCAGGTGATCTGCCGCACGCGAACCTAGCACTTCCAAACGAGTCCCGGACTGCATGCCACCGCGAGAAGTGGAAATCCGGGCTTGTGCAAGCTTCTTCAACCCTGCCAGGGGAGAGCTACGGTACCTGCTGAATCCGGGGAGTACTCAGCATCTAGTGATTTGGTTCAAGCTGGATTCGAGTCCGTCCCAGCAGTAGTGATCGTGCTAGGAATCACAAAACTCTGCGGTGTTACGTCTATGGCTCTATTCACGACTGACCTGCAGTGTGAGCATCGGCTTTGGCTCCTGCCGTTTGATCGGGGCTCAGTTCGTTGCAGTTGCTCGGAAGCAGCCGTTGATTGTGCTGTTGGCCCTCATATGCTCGAACCAGCCCTTAACTGTACCTTTGACAAAGCTGACGCAAACAAACCGCAGCGGGATAGACCAACCGAGCCTGCCGTGAAAGCATGGTCGCTGTGCGTCGCACAGCAAGCATCCCTCGTCTGTGGAGTCCGTGGAGTCCACTCCTTGGTGTAGACTTCGTGCCCAGATGGTGCATGTTTCTGTGAGGTGAGGATAGGTGAAGGCTAGGCCGTATGCATGAGATAGGGCAACACACATCCCGGCCGAAAACGAACGTATTTCACAAAATGCCTACAGCCATGAACTGCACCTCAAGGAGTTGCTCTAGCTGAAGGAAGCAAGATTGAGCAAGACATGTCAAATGAGATGAGTGCACTCTGGCGTCTATCGTAGTGGCACGGCCAAGACGTGTCGCAAGAGTCCATGTCTCTGCTCATGGCATCATGAGACAACAGATAGCCTTTGCGCAGGCTGTGGTGACTCCACATGTGGTCCAGCCAACCTTGGCACAAGAAACGCCGCAGCCAGGGTAAATCGAGTCTGCCAAGCCAACATGCGGCAGTCCATTGTTCTGCATCAGTTTTATAGCGCATCGTGGATACCAAACCTGAATGAGATCTGCCAGCCACTCGAGTCGAGAAGCCGGAAGATGTTCTGCACACCTCGCTGACTTCAGTAGCGAATACGTCCTTGGCTTGGCTCAGCGCTCACTGGAAGGTTTGTTTACGCAAATGGCAATGATGTAGTGGTGAGGGCAGCATGTAAGCACAGCACAAGGCCCCCAAATCCCTTTCTGAAGCTGGCCAAGTACATCCAAGTTGGTAGTTGCGATGCCATGGTAAAAGATATTCGCCACGTTCCGAGCATAGACCTAAGCATCAAACTCTTCAGCTGCGTTTGAAAACTGACGAGGCTGCGGCAATCTCCTGTACAAACAAGTCGAAGGGCATGGCGGTAATAAGTTGGAAGCAACGCCCGCAAGACCAGGCGTGCATGTCTGGCTCCACCAATGTCGCCAGTCTCTCTCAGTGTACTCCGTTCGCAGTGGTGTGCCGCCGCACGTCGCTTGCTGCCAACATAGACAACCTGAGGACTAGGGCTTGCTTTGGCTGGCTGGCTGAGCAGCAGCTGGGGATGTGGTCTTTATCTCATGGGGCTGTGAATATGCCTCGTCACGAGGTGCAGAATCGCAGACTCCCTTGCTTCAGTACCCATGTTGAAGATTTGGCACGTGGCTCTCAGAAGCTACTCACAAAAAGAAGGATATGCATGTCCAGCGTCACGTCCATAGAAAGTGCGCACGTTCCGAATGTTATTGTTCTCCCACATGATGCCATCCTTGTCGAAGCCTGACAAGAAATCTACCCGCTGGACCACCAATGTCGCTTCTTCGATTGCAAAGCGAATCTCGTGCCTATACCGTCCCAGAGCAAAGGGAGCTGCAAGAAGGTGGTGCAGAGCTGTGATGCTTCCAGCCATGATGGCCAGTTCGGCTCCTCGCGCGGCCCTCCATCACACCAGCAGGTCTTGTTGGCGAAAGTGGAGTTGTTGAAGGGCATGGAGCCGTGGGCAAAGTACACCTGTTTGGGACCTGTCCGGTCGAGGAAGCCCGGAAGGTTCTCGGCTTTGGCATTGCCACGACACAGTACGAAGCAAGTAGAACCCTCCAATGTGCCTCTGCACCAGACAGACCACAAGCCGCTGCAAGCACAGTTCGGGCTCTCGGAAAGTGCGACCGAACCAGCGACCTGGCCACAGCCTGGGCAAAATCAAGACAAATCAACAAATCGAAGTTAGTTAGCTTACCGCCACAGGGAACTCTGATGCCTCTGTCCTGCCAAAGTAACTTCCCAGTCGCACCCAATCTAATAGCTTCTCTCGGCGCCAGTCGAAGCGCTCCGGTGAGCCCAGCAAGCATGCCTGAAAATCCAAACTCAGCCTTCAAAGCTCCACTGACCTCGACTGAAGAAATCTGCTACTAGTTACTAGTTCTGCTTCATCCCATATCGGCCTGCGCCACATCACCTTAGAAGTGTGGAGCGGCACGCTTCGCAAGCAGGTCTGCTGATTGCCAACATGTGCCTAGATCAACCCAGTTGTTGGCTGGGGCAAAGCCTCTGATACCGAGGTGCTCATGGAGAAAGGAGGCACATCGTCACGTGCCCAAGTATTGGAATGTAGGGCCTGCTGGCTTCTCCAGAGAGCCTTGGCTTCATTGCACCAGGCACTCACCGGAGAGAAGGGATCCGGCCATGGAACTGCCCGGAGCTTGCCGGTACCAGCAGTAGCACCTCCAAATCCACTGTAGCCATGACATCTAGCAAGACGTTTGCAGAGATTCAATGAACGCCCGGACGTGAGACTATGTTTAGACTTCGGATGATTTGTGGAATAATTTTCCTCAGAGCTGTAGCTCAAACATGTGTGAGCGCCGTCTGGGTCGCATCCGAACTTTTGTCGCACAGAACTCCGAAACATCGTGAGTTTATATCCGCGAAACCCTACTAGGGCATCCCTACGACTCTGCTGTCGGTGCACTTACAACAATGGTCTGAAGTCATGCTCAGTCCCAGACCACGCCTGATGCTTGGAAACTTGGGCAGTCCTGGTGCAAGAGGATCCTGCTCCCAAAGCATCCGAGCGCGTGAGCACGGTACCACTGCAGAATCTGCCGACTCAGCCGATTTCGGTTTCCAGAAGCCTTAACTGCAGCTGTGCAACATTGGCTCTCATCTAAATATCAAGCGGACCCAGCATTTCAGGCACCGCACTAGGCATTGGCATCTCCACTGTCCGCCGCTACGATTCTACCATGTGCTCTGAATAAACACGCTGAGCATCGGCCAGTGGACAAGCCTTCTTCTCGAAGTTTGCGGCGTCTTCTTCCTCAACTGTTCAGCGTCCAAGCAGTCTCAGCAAAATCTGTATGCCGTCTGGCTGCAGAGCGGTAGCGGCCTCTCCATGTCAGGTGCTGAAAGCAACCTTCGTCTGTGAACCTTTCCAGGGATCCCAAATCTTTGCATAATCTAAACCGAATGGCCATCCGTCCTGCTGGCCTGAGAAATGTGTGCACGCCTCTGATGCAGAGTTGGACCCTTCCACTGCTGGGGTTGCTGTCCCAATCCTGAACACCTCATGCAGGAGAAAAGCCATGCCCCACACTATACGTTCCACAGCTGAGCTGTCGTCGATGGTCAACGGCTTGCCAACTGACTCATGATTAACGCCGACTGGCGCAGTGCGCTTGTTGCGAGGACGCTCAGCAGGGGAAGGGCAGCCCAGCTGAGCATGGAGCTATATTAAACGAGCCACAATAGTCTGCAGGATGCAGTGCTGCGAATGCACAAGAACCAGCTGCAGTGAGGGCTCACCTGTCCTTCAAACAAGTCTGTGCAGTCGGCCGCTGATGCTCCATCTTCTGGAGCATCTGCCTCCAATGCAGCTTACTCGGTGGAACTACTTGGTCACATGTTGCTGAAAAAAGTCGGTCTTTCCTGCAGATCTGCTGCGCTTCCTGGGTGGCTCCGCCCATTGCGGCCTAAGTCGGGGAGGAAGCATGACGAGCTCACACACGAGCAGCAAGAGCTTCTTTCAGCCGCGAAGAGAGTGCGGACACGATATCTTCGTTCCTAGCAAGCCTTCTGCTACGGCTTTGGCGATGATTTCTTGAGAGGGCATCGAACGCTGAACACATGGAAGAATTCATGAGCACCGAACGAATAGGGTTCGCTGTCGCTCAGAAAAGCCTCAACTACTTTTTAAGAGATGGCTACTTCGCGCTTGTGAGGAGTCCCATTCTTTGACACCTTCAGTGATGAATAATACCCCCGCCCTGCGATGCAATGATCGCTGCGCTCTCTGGGAAAGCCAGTCGCTTGGGTAATTCAGCAGGCGGGAGCTGTGGGCCAAGGCCGGAGCCCAGTCTGGCTCTTGCTGAACAGCCTTGGGAAACTCCTCACAAGAGCTACGTCTGTTCTGCGCGACCCGTTCCAGCTCAGTCAGATCGGCGTCCTTTACAGTGGCTGCGATGAAGGGCAAGCGTCCAGACAACAGGAAGAACAGCATGCAGCCAGCTGACCTGAGAGAACAGGGACCGAGTTCAACACCTTGAGATCGCTACGGTAGTTGTACCGCAGCTGCGAGTACCGTGCCACACGTCGCAGCTCTTGCTGAAGTTGCCCTGCCAGACCTGGACAGGTACATGCGCACAAGCACGAACATCATGAACACTCTGACCGTACACTGCATGACTGCATGACCAGTCGAGAGATGAAGATCCTGCCATGTGTGCCTCGGGGGCCATGTACGGCGGAGTGCCCGACCTCGGTCGGCCAACTTTTTTCGAACATCGACGCTGAAGCTTGAGACAATTTGTAGATGTTTGGGCTTGGCGAAGTGTGTATCTCACGACCAGGTACACCCATGCCTCACGTTGTATCTTGGCAGTTAAATGACTGTCTCAGCTTGAATTTGATTGAAGCCATGCACCTTCTGCCGGCCTTCAAGGTGCGGGATTCCAGGCTTGGGCCGTGCAGCTTGATTCGTTGAGCTCTTGATCCCGTCGCTGCTTTTGCGTCATTACTGACAATGCCTGAGCTCTTGACATTCGCCTAGTCGTGACATGAAACGAGGCGTGTGCGATGCCTGGGTTCGCCGAGCCAATGTGCACTCGCCGTGCAACCCCCGTGCAACTCATAGACCCACTCCCAGGCGTCATATCCATCGGTCCATCGGCCGCAACCACGCAGGCGTGTGCAACTGAAGAGCGATGTTTGCATAAGGCCAGCTGCCCGACGCGTTGCCAGCGTCGGATGATCGACTTGCACACATGCGAGAGACTGTTCTTACTTGTTCAACGGGACCGGTGTCTAAAGCCAGACGACACAGCAAACCGAACCGCTGGCTATGTCCCTGGGCCATCGGCACAACCCAGTTGCAAGTGCCACCCTATGCTTTCGACCGACGAGCCCGAATCCGTTTGTGCAACGGAAGCGATCGCAAGCACGCAGCCCGCACCATCATGACAGGTTCCGAGCTGGCCGGAAGGAGCGACGACTCGAGCCGTCCACGTCATCACAACCCATTCGGAACCAGGGAACCCCCGAATGGTACATCAACCCTGTCATACCCCAATGCAGGGGCAAGAGCACAAAGGACCCCATCAATGCACACGTCCGCGGTGTACCCGCGACCATGTACCATCATGTACCTAGCGTGACCCGACCCGTCTACAACCCGCATTCAACAAATGCTGGCGCGAATACGTCAGCTCTCTGTTGAATAGGCATTGCTCTGCTTCCTCTGGCTGTCGGCCGAGTTTTTCCAGACTGTGGCGCCCGGCACCACATCACTGCGGTCCGTGGAGTTTGCAAAGACCTTCGATTAAAGCTACAGTGCGCAAGTAACCCGTCTGATTTTGTCATGGTGGATGGCCTCCGCCAAACCGAAGTCGACCACGA
The DNA here is from genome assembly GCA_905231915.1 of Symbiodinium necroappetens. Lineage (NCBI taxonomy): Eukaryota > Dinophyceae > Suessiales > Symbiodiniaceae > Symbiodinium > Symbiodinium necroappetens. The sequence continues at coordinate 10,990 of CAJNJA010080452.1, read as the reverse complement.
CCTGGTACAGCTGCACTCCAGAGACGCGAGGACGGCAGATCCCCAACTACTTCATGTTTACTTGGTTGACACCGGCTGCAACTTGAGAGAGCTCGGCAGTCAGAGCAAGAGGAACCACCGTTTGCAGACAAGCAGCAACATGCATCTGTGCAACTGGGGTGTCCTGATGAGCTACACTCAATCCGCTCCACAACATTTGCAGAGCCAAGTCTGCTTTTTCTGAACTCAGAAACCACAGCAGCATTTCGGCTCCCGAGTCGTGGAGAGCATAACATTCTCAGGCTTGAGGTCCTTCGAAAACGGGAAAAGAAGATCCAAGGCAAAGGTGGACTCCTTAGCCTCTAAGGCTCCAAGGTTCACATGATGCCACCAGGTGGCACCGACAGGCGTGTGCTTGCCAAACTCTCCTTGTGAATCACGGCCTTCGAGTGGCAGTAGGCGATCGCCGACAGTGTGTGCTGCATCACCTCTGCCATACGCAAGGCGCACGTAACCGCAGCCAGTAAACAGCTCTGGTTAATGGAAGATGGGATACACGACGCAACGTGCTGCCGATAACGACGGTGGCCTTCGAAACCCAGAACTCATAGGAGTAGGCATCCATGGGCTCCAAACGCTTGACCTGCGTTGCTTCGTGTTCAGCATACGAGTCTAACATGCGGCATGATGCACTGCTGCACGCCGAGAGCGCGGCGTATGCCCCGAGATCGCCACCCCGACATTGCTCCTGCAAGGTTCCGCTTCTTTGGCTTCACTGCGGATGATTGCCATCGGTCGAGACTAGAACTTTTCGTCGAGCGGTCCATAACAAGGTAAAAGTTCTCGTCATCCTCAAAGTCCTGCAGCTACAGTCTGCTTCAGCGGGAACACCGACAGACAAACCTCACATGTCCTCAAATATTCTGAGGACGTGGGGATGGTCGAGCTGTTTGAGCACAGCAAACTCCTCGCGGACCTGTGCAGCCGCAACTCTCACGTCGTTCTCGGCAGCTGTAGCATCGACAACACTCAGCACGCCGTGGCCCAGGGAGCCTTGGCTTCCGATGTTTTGGCTTCCTTAGCCTGGCCAGCAACGTGCAGTCTCTGCTGCAAACGTACAAGCCTGCCGCGCCCGACTGAAGGCGAAAAATGCCACTACATCTTACGGGATGGCGTGGGTCTCGCTTTGCCTTGAGCTTGCTGATGATCTTGCAGACTCGAACCTGAGTCTACACAGCGACGTGCAGTGGCATGGGGCATGAGGCCACCAGCATGGACACCAGCACTGCTGCAGTGAGGCGTCGTCTCGCTTCTCCTTGTTTTGGTCAACCTGTGTCCTGGCAGCCACGCAAACCAGCAGTGCATCCCACATGCACCCCAGCATGGACACCCGTACCAGCCGCCTGTGTGAGACTAGGTACACTGTGCCAAAAGAGCCCTTTCCCAGCTGCCGCTGCACCTTGAGGCAAGGGAATCGAGAATGTGAAGATCGTGAGTCTGCTTGTCTGCCGAGCCATTATGGACGAACATCGTCGGCCATGCACGAAGCTCTCATCATGACAGTCAAAGATGTGGCGATGGCTATTGAAAACAACCGTGAGGCGATATTGGTCTAGCACCACACCCTAGCCATGCCTCGTACACGTCGTGAAACCTGCACGGGTGAGAAGCTTGAAGGCTGCGACTTGAAGCTGGAATTCATCGTGGTTCGACTCGTACCACCCCTCCAGCACGGGCCTCTGTGGGTTCTTCTGGATGAACTCTTGCCTCCACCGCTTGTCCCTCTCCTGAAGCGATGCAGCGAGCGGCGAAAGGAGCAAGGCGTATGGGCCGTATGGGTCTCACTTTGCCGCTCCTCCGAGCAGGAGCGGGCATCGGCGCCAGGATTCACTCGAACTTCCTCGGAGGCCCGGAGGAAGCACCTGGGTCTTCTAATGATATGCACACAGGAGAGGTCAGCCGGAGGGGTTGGTAGAAGGTGAAGATCGCAAGCTGGATATGAGCACTTCAAACGCTGAGCCTCGGGAAGGGGGTGGCGGACTTGGCGAGCTGAAGGCAAGGCGAAGCTAGTATTTCTACGAGCAGGGCTTGCTGGGGCAAGAGTGCCTTCTGCAGGTGAGCGTGATCTGTAGAATTGATATGACAAAGCTCTCCGTGTTAAGCCGAGCTTCAAGTGGAATGACACCCTGTCCAACATCGTTCGGGAAACTGCCACTGTTGCAAAGTTGCAGCAGGAATTTCGTAAGCTCTACGAGACACCCTGAACTCGAGAGTGCCACCGAGCAAAGGCCCGAACAAGAGACGGAAGAGAAGAGCCTCGAAGTCCTCAGAGCTGACGCCTCCGGATTTCGCTTGGAAGGTCCATGTCCGATGCCTCTCCTCCGACCCTCGTAGCAGAAAGAAAGTTCCCGATTCCCTTTGGGCCAAGCCCTCTGTGCCTTCGTTCTCGCCCCGGTGCTTGTCAAAGAGTGCCTGTGTCGAATACGAAACCGGCCGATCGGCTGCCCGAAGTGACCGTAGTAACTGTAGTATTCTGCAGGAGGCATCGAGCTCAGGCTCACAAGCTCTTGGCCTGCATCTGCTTGTCTCCTGGCACGCTGATGTGAAGCTCCTGCAGAGCAAAAGGCTCCAAGGAACCAACACACAGATCTTTGGACATTTCCAAGCCTGGAGCAGTTCCCGCAGAGCCTGCTGAAAGTCCTGGCCCACTTGGAACTGTCAATCGGCAAGTACCAACTTCATGCAAAATTATGAAACCGTCCATCGCTGTGTTCATCATCTCGTCATGATTGTCATGATCAGTACCGTGCAGCAGGATCCAACAACAACAGCAGCCACCGCAGCTGCAGCCACAGCCACAGAGAATGCAAATGACATCTACTACGGCGACACGACCAGCAGTAATGGCACTGCAACGGTTACTGACCTCTCGGTAAATCCGAGGAGGGAGGTCTCAGCACCCACCATCAGCTCCACCGTCGCTTGACCCACTTTGCATTGGTGCAGCAACGGTCCAGGTTCAGAACAGCTTGAACTTTTCTCACCACGACGGGAATCCTGACTTGCAGGCCAAGGAAGACTCCTCGAAGCCCAGCCGATTTCCAGCCAGCAACGTGCGCCCGGCCTGCGAAGAGGCGAGGTGCCGCCCTCAATCGGTAAGGAGACCGGATTCCACCAGCACCCCGGCCGTGCCTTGAAGGGCCTCTCCGCATATGCCCTTAGCCGATCCTTGCTCCGCATGAGCTCCACCTGAAAAGGGCAAGAAAGAGGCTGCGATAGGCTGCGCAGGGCCAGGTGAGGATACCATGGTGCGAACACGAAAGGGCACGAGTCTCCTACAACTGGATCGCGGTCCTCCTCTCGTGTGAGTCAAAATTTAGAGGACTGCGCCCGTGAACTCACGGCTCAGGGCACGGCAGCACGGTCTTCACTTCCGCTCGTCCGAGGGCCGGGCCAAGTCTCTTTGGGCCTTCTCCGTGAAGTTCAGCCTGGAGCCTCGTCTGCGGAGCTGGCAGTTCGAGGGAAAGTCGGCATGGTTCCAATTCCCATCAATGTAAATGCCATAAGCACTGGTTCATAGACACTGGGCTTGCGGTTAGACTGCAAGCGAAGAAGGGAAAAGGCAGAATCGGTACAGGAAAAAGCTGATCTGAAATAAAGGCCGATCCTGCGTCACAAGGTTGAATCAAGCGAGACCTGCCGAATCGGACCTTCGCAAACTTTGCAATCCCTGAAAGTTGTTCAGACCTTCGGAAACAATAGAAGACGCTGCTGGCGCGCCTGGTGACTTCTCGGAGCCAGCAGAAAGGGTCGACCGCGACCTGCACACACTACGACTAAACGGCGAGAAAGTCAGCATCTAGGGCTCTAGGGATCGCAGAGCTTCAAGTCTCGTTGCCTGATTTATTTACTGAAATTTCCCAAAGAATCCTAAACTGAGGCCTAGCGGGGCGCGGAGCGTTCGGGCTCGCCCTTGCCGTGGAGGCTGATGCAGGGCTCGCTCCTAAGGATCTCACAGGGCAGAAGGCTTCCACTTCGAGGGAAACGTCTCAGTCAATAGCGAGTGACGTTGCTGCAATCTAGCAGTCTGTGTGCTACTGTGGTGTTTTATCTGGCTCTCAGCCTCAGCAAGGTTCTGAAGTAGCTGCCACTGCATCTCCTGCCCCCGATGTGAAGATATACATTTCATGTAAAGAGCCTTGACCTTTCCTGCTCGTTGCAGACTACGGCAAAGCCTTTCAGCGGCAAGTGTCGGTTTATTACTCCATGCTCTTGGAATTCTATGTCTGTGATGTTGGCATGGGAATTGTTGGCACCTGCAAGGCAGCTAGCCGTTTGGTCAAGTGTGAGCACTAAGGGAAGAGTCAGTTTTTCTTCGGCGCTTTTTGGGCAAGTATGTTTTGGACAGGACATATGGTGCCGCAAGCACTACAAAACAAAGGGAACTCAGACACTCTGTAAGTTCGGAAGGACGGCCAAGGGGGAGGGAAATGAAGGACCGGCCCGCCAAAAGAAGCCGGCAGCAGCAAGGAGTGTCCTGAGATCTGGGAGTGCCTGGCGCTGTCGAGGTCCGAGTTCGCCTCACAGACTCAGGGCATCAGAGGCGAAGAGGTCGAGAGGCAAAACCAAAATGGTCTGAAGCAGTTCCGAGGCATACGTTCCAAGAAACGAGGAAGCGTGGGAAGCGGTCCTTAAAACGAGAGGTTCCCGGCGTTCCACTGGCGCTTGCCTGCACCAAGAGTATGTTTTCAAGAAATGCTGCCCTTCAAGAGCTCTGCGCTCTGCGCCCTTGCGGCTGCGACCAGAGCTTTCGCGCCTGGGGCGTCCCAGCGGCTGTTAAAACCGCCGGACCGAGTGGTGCTGGCCGCCGCTCCTTGCAACCGCGACATGAAAACATGGAAGCAGGAGACCCCCAAATATTTGGATCCTGGACTCCCTTGTACACCCCCCCGACATCATTTCCTGACCCCCTAATGTTTGTTCATCTCCCCGCGGCCAACCACTGTTTCCACCCAATCGCCCCTCTAGGCTCTTTGGCTGCGCGGCTCGCTCGGAATGCGGTGGTGTCGAAGAGAGAAGATGCGCAGGCATGGAGTTTCTGGTCATATCTGGTCCATATGTCCACATTCGGACATCTTGTCCTGGTACTGTAACCGGTTTCCTCCGCTCCCCGTCATTGCCGACCACTACGTCCACCCAGGCCAAACGTGATGGCGAAAACTGACATGCGCTTCGGGCATAGCAGAGAGCCCCAACCTAATAGGCTCAAAAGAGTTCAACCCTGGATCTCTGATCAAAACTTCCCAAATCTGCAGCATGCAGCAGCCAAGCCGTGAAACTTTTCCTACCAATGCTTCGGAACCCTTGAAGTCCCTCTCTCTTTGATGTGTTCGATAAGCCTATGTCCCCTACACACAAAAGATCAATGACGCACGGATGATCATGGATGTCTTGTCGACACGTGCCAAAGCCCTGAATCCTGGGCGCCGAAAAACAAGATGAGAGGGATAAGAGGACGTGATGACAGTGCCATATTAGGCTGGCCCAAAACTTGCTCACCGGGGTTATCGATTGCACATGCTTGCACGGTCTTGTAGTCGCTTTGGCAGATGGCGAAACGGAAATCGATGCAGCCCTCTTGAAGTTTCTCTGATCGTCAGTTTCCAGGCTTTCGAGCTGCACCTGGGGATCGGGGGATGGGAGCGGATCCTCGAGCAAAGTGTTGCTTCGCATCACCGGGCTGGGACTGGAGACCCGAGGAGCAGAGCCTGACAAAGAAGACGCGACGCCGCCAGGCCGTGATGTCGCTACGTTCCGAAGTCTTCAGCTGACCTGCCTCCACAGGGGATAGGACTCCTCTGACCTGCCTAACAAGCAAAGCTGGCCGGGGAAACTGAGGATGGCTGCGAAAGACACCTGGAGGCTGAGGCCTGAGCGCGCGAAGGAAAGGCAATGCAGCCGAGGCGCCTGCCATGCATCAACCGTGCCTGCGGAACCTCTTACAGGCCTCGATTGCTCGGCCAACCAGGATGTGCATCCCCGGGACGTGAAGTTCGACAGTGTTTTTAAGTTCTCTGAATTATCGAACCTTCCCGGCGAGCGCAGCTGCGATCCGTTGGACATCTTGGAGCCAGGAGACTGTGATGATGACGAGCCTTGCCCTCAGATTGCAGGTGCGTGCATTCAGCTCCCCGGCAACTGCAGGATGCTTCTCACTACAAGTAACCGAACTTCTGCCTTCCAAACCTCTGCAGTTAGACCCGAAGCCTTTCGCTGGAGCGAGACATTCTTGGACTCCGACTCAAGATTTGCAGCTGCTGGCTCAGCGTCGGAGCTTCACCCTCAGCTGAGCTCCAAGACCCCAGTTTGCGTTCCATGCACTGGGGCAGTGAGTCGAACTAAAACACGGGCACCGAGTGTGGCCGAGATGCTGCCGTCTTGGCACGCGAAGGCGAAGAGAGTGGCTGAACGGAGGCCCAGATCGTTCCGACCTTTGGAGCATGCACATGGACGAAAATGTCGCGGGCAGACAAGTCCCTCGTTGATGTCGGGTCTGGACCAGGGCTTCACCACGAAGCAGAGACGAGGCTTGCTTTTGGCCTCAGAAAGCCCGAGAACTGTCTCCAAATCCAGGTAGCTGCGACAAGCGGAAGCCGTCTTTGCAGCGGGTCTCCGACCGTCCCTCTGCTGCGAGATGAAAGCCTCAAGCGTGAAAAACTGACACTCCTCCCGGCGGCTCTCGCACTGTTTCCTATGCCTGGAGATCGAAGCGGGACTCGCCGATCATGTTGGGGTCCTGGCAGAAGAGGTATGGGAGCCCGTGCACGAAGGGTCGATGTGCTTTCCTTTTGAGGAAGGTCGGGGCCTGTGGGTCTGAAAGGGTGATTCTGCATTTAGGGCCTCCGGCATGTTGCTCGCTACGAACATCCAAGCACACATCCTAGTGCTGAGCCACGCCTACAGGACGACAAGTTGCAGGCGTCGCATTCCTGCTTTTATCGAGCCGAACGCTTTGAATCCATTCTGCCACAGCCTTCAAGGGGCAACTGGGCCCAGTTGTCCAACTGTGGTGGGCTCTCGACCTTTGCGAGGCTGTACTTTAACTCCAACGGTACGGGCCGCCACGGGCAGCAGCTTTTTTCTGGGCACTGCGCACAGGCCCTCGTCGTTTCTGTTTTTTCCATCCGACTTGAGAGGCCTAGGCCTTTTCGTTTGTTTTGCTCCCTGCCTCGAAGGAGCTCCGAGAGGAAGAGTTGACCAAGCACGTCAGCGACGGTCCCGAAGACCTTCCTTCCGGGCTTTTGCGAGTACTCGTAGCGATGCCAGTGTTGGGAGCCATACATGTCTTGACCCATTATTGTCTCGCCATCAAAGAACATGGCCAGTGCCATAGGCGCAGGGTCTATAACCAAGAGCTTCCCTTGGGAAGCCTCTCTTGTCTTGTTAGGCCAGGACGCGACTAGCTTCTCGACACTCTGCTGGGCCCATGCAACTCGCCCCCAACTGATGGCACACTTCGTTTGAACGCAAACCGGAAAGTTCATAGGGCTGTAGAGGCCTGCGAACAAGATGACTTTCCCTGTCAGAGTCGGCAGCGCCTCCTGGAAAATAGGGCTCCAGAAAGATTCCAGCTCACTATCAAAGAGCGATTGGTCGGAATGCATGTTGAAGCCAAGCTCGATAACAACAATCCCATGATTCTCCTTCAGTGTTCTCAGAATCCTTGCTGAAGCCCAATTGCGATCAGACTGCTCGTAGCCGGGCAGGCGCCAGTCATGGAAGGCTAGATGGAGCTTCCTGTCGACCTCATATTCCAGCCAACCCCAGCATTTAACGGTCGTGCCCACGCCTGGAATGCTTTTCACTCCGGCGAAACTCTGCCAAGCGTTCGGAACCAAGGCGTCCAGCAAACTTTGCAGGCTCCCGCGGAGAACAGAACTCCCTGCCGCAATCAGGGAAAGAGGCCTCCCAGGCTCTCCCTCGATCATCTCCAGGAGCCTGTAGGTGTCTGCTTTGCTCAACACGTTCCAGTAGCATGTCCTTGAGACGTATGTCCAACCATCCCTTGGGCACCCTAAGCTGAGGCATCTAGATGCCTCGCTGACCACGGTGCTGCGAACCCATCGTCCCCTCATCTCGTCCAGACCCAGTTGACAGTGGCGCTTGGGAATACGGCTCGCATCAAAGGAAGTTAACACGCTACCATCAGGGCTCAACTGAGATACCTGCAGCGCTTGGGGTTTGGCACTCAGGGCCTCGATCCTGTATTCTCTAGGTTCTAGCCGGTTGGCGCGTGGAGGTGGCGTCACAGCAAAAAGATAAACCATATACCTGCCGGGATCCATGATTTTGAAGAACACATTCCACCCCTCAATCTCAGTTGTACGCACCCTAGGTTTGCCAAGCTCAGCATACAAAATGTCTCCAGCCTCCGAGCGGATCCAAGCAAAGACATTAGGGGCAGTCTTGAACGAGAAATGCCCATCGATCTTGATTTTAACTCCTTCATCCACCATGACCTCCTTCACATCACTTGTTCCGTTCCCGGACCAATGCACTTGCACCTTCGTCATGACATGCATATTAAGAAAAGGCTTCCAGGCCTTTAGCGGACGAATGGACAGACAGGAGGCGTTGCACAGTGCAGGATCTCCGGACGTCTGTGGCGTGTGCAGCGTTGTGGTCGGCGTACCTTGATCATAAAGTCTCAGGCCCATCACACTCGTTGGCAGCTTGCCGACGAGGTCATCCCAGCTAAACACAGTGAATACAACTGTTATGGCGACAAAAAAGCAGCACAACGCAGATGCAAGCCGCGAGTCAAGCATGTGGGCCATCGAGTTGGCTACAACTGCTGCAACCATCTCATTGAGCCAAGCTGTTTGCACGGCTGCGGGATTGCTTACCCTGACTCCTGAACATGCGACCTCAAGACATGCTGTACCACGGAGTAGTATACCGACTCAGATCCGACATCAAGTTACGCCTTCGTAGTGGTACCACGTCTATGTGGCACCTGAACAAGCATTCCAACCTTCAACCTTCTAGCAAAAGCCCTGAACACCTTGACAGAGACGCCACTTTACAGCCCCCGCCGACAAGGCTGGCAGGCTGCACCAGCACCCGCAGGGTCATCCACCGGCCGGTGCCCATCACAGGAAAACGCTCCTGAAGCTATGGAAAGGCCCACCTACTCGTAAGGAATTTTAGCATTGAAACGAAACTATCCGCGCAAAGCAGCTTATGCATTGCATTTAGATCCAAGGGATGCCCGTGCAAAGGTGCAGCATCCTTCTTGCATTCCTGTCTCCTTTGCCTTCTGTATCTCAACAACTATGTTGGCGGCCATATTAATTCATGGCTGTTTTTCCCCAAGCGAGCAAATGTCAAATTTGCATATAAACTTAAGTACTTGTTCAGGGCAAGGGGTAAGGAGAGCATCTCAAGCAGTTCCGCGGCTTCCGCTGTGGAGCGGTGTGCAGTTTGGTAGAGAATCGTGGTTCTGTCGCAAACTGGAGGACTTGAGCGCTGCCCAATTCCATGAATATCGCGCTCGCCCACGGTTCCCGAGCCCGCTTTGGGGTGCCCGGCACTTTCGATTGCAAAGCGCTCGAAACCTTTCCAATATTGGCAGTACCACAATGTCATCTCGATGTCTTCATAGTCAATTTTGGAATCAGCAGTCGCTACGGTCCCCACCCGCGCTGCCGTCCCAGCCCTGTGACTGTGGCAGTGGTCCTGGAATCCTAAAATGACTGCAATTTGGGGCGCCTTGGCGTGGTCTCGGAGTGTCGTCCTGGTCTGCTTGTCCACCGCGGCATGCAAGGATCCTCTTTGATCCTCTTGTGCTTTCAAAGTTCTCGGCCCTTGAAATTGGATGTGGTGGTATACACGATGCTCCTTTGCTTCTCGTGTTTAGAATTTAGTTTTCGGCCAGGCTTGCCAGATAAAGGCTGTAGCATTGATGCACAGCCAGCCTTAGAAACTTGATGAGACGGAGCACTTCGCTATGCGAAACTGTGTAAGCTTGGGGTCAAACCCTGGCCACGTAGGAGCAAAAGTGACAGGGCCCAGATTCATCTTGAACCCTGTGCCAAGCTACGACCAAGATATAGTAATGACTGGAAGTCTCAGGTGCGCAAGCCCTGTGCTGAAGTGAGTCCCACAGATTGACTGGCATTCCAGGCACTCACGACATGTCGAGACTGGTAAGAATCTTGCCAAGATGGGAAGTGCATCAGTGCATGGCTAAATCGCACACTATTACAAGCAGGCTCGGGAATTAAATCGGAATTATTGCTGTCTTTGTGCGTGCCGTTTGTTTTTCTGCTGTCCAACCAGCGTCGCAACACTCTGGGGCGGTGATGTTGGGGGACCCACTTTTCTTGGGCTCTTGGGGGGGAGGGGTTGGAATGAGAGAAACAAGCAACAGCAAGAATAATCGTGTTTGTAACGCAAATAACAATAAGAGCTAACATAGCAATAGAGGTGCAATACTCAGAAAAATGGAAAATGCAGCAAGAGTAATCGTGATAAACATAGTAGTAACGATGACAGCGACAATAATAGGAACAGTCAAAGTAATAGCAATAAGGGGCGCCTTTTGAAACAACTTTTGATTTATGGCCCTACAGAGATGGAAACAGCACCTTCTTGCGATTTCTTGCGATTGACTGACTACTGATGTACCGACTGCTGCAGTGGCTGCGCTGAGACGACAAGACCCAGAAGACATCTCATCATGTGCAGCAAGGTCTTGAAGTGAGCAGGGGGAATCTCGCAATGAATTCATATCTGAATTGCAAGCCGGCAGCCCAAAGACAAGAAACCAAAGCAAAAGTCCACTCACACAGAAAAATCCTTCAAAAACTAATCCCCTTATAAATAAAGGTACGTGTGTATAAAATATATATATATATATCTATATCAGTTTACACGATCTCCACCACTCGCACAGCTCGCTGAACAGCCCTGGATCGCAGAGTTATTTTCCTCGCGATCGGAACGTGGG
>CAJNJA010080441.1:0-21000 GCA_905231915.1 Symbiodinium necroappetens | reverse complement strand
TTGATTCTGAATATCAGCTAAACCCGTGCCTACCCTCAAAGGACTCATGTTTTATGGCCTTGAGGCCCAAAGACCCTATTATATAGGCGTTTGGGCTATTTTGATGCTGCGGGTTCGAGCCTTCTGCAAGTGTTGGGATGCTAATGGGTTTGCGTGAGCATCATCACGGCGGTTTTATAAGGGGTGACACGTATTGGAGTCATACATATGAAAGCGCTCTGGTCTACGCTCCCAGCAGGCATTAGGGGGTTCAAGTAGCAACCACAGCGTATCAAACACCCTATGTGAAGTACGGCGAAGTAGGGTTTTGGTTCGGATACGGCTCCTTTGGAATTTCGCGAGTGTATGTTGAGTTTCACGAAGGGGTTGCTGCACACATCAACACTACTTCATGTGAGTGACTAGATGATTGAGTCATACCCTAAACCCTGACCCGAAAACCCTAAACCCTGAACCCCTAAACCTCAAACCCTAAAATATTTTGTTTATGGTTTCAGCTGTTGGCTCAGCAGCTAGATGCTGAATATTATCAGTGATGGTTTTCATAATAAGGGAACCCCGAAAAGGCCAGGTGCTACAGTCCCGGGCGTAGCTGCAGGTAGGGTTGAATTCCGGTATTCTAAATCCCGGACCCCTGAGCCTTAAACCCCAAAGCAATCTATTCTAAACCCTAAACCTCAAAGGAACCCTTATGCGAAACACCCAAAGTACCTTGAAAAGTGCCCTGAAAAATACCCTTAAGGAAAGCCGGCTAGCCTAAACCCTGCCTGGACCCTGAAAAATCTACCTTTTTAGGGTTCCCTTCTTATGATTTCTGTATAATAAGCCCTTAAAACTTAAAGAGGTAGGTTCTTTGGGGTTAAGGTAACCCTGAAGCCCAATTCCGTTATGTGTGCGCAGTTTATGTTTCAGAGTTGTGTGAAGATCTATTTCAAAGTATTGATACATGAATGACCTTTAGTGATTGCAAAACCAATCCCTTCAGCATCTGGGCATTCTTTGACAAATGTGGTGACAATTATCGCATATGGAGTGACCTAGAGACATAGCAATCCCTGCGTGTCCATTGATTATAACTAAGTAAGGCCAATTCAGTCAATTAATGCCTGCTATTTGTTGTAAATGAACACTGTTAAGGCACGAATTATGAATGCAATGATCTCCAATTGGCTTTGATTTAGATGTCCTTTAATTTCGTCCTTGTCATAATTCTTTTGTCTATTGTGCAGCATCTTGAAAAAGGTGCAACGTGTCCCTACAATTTCATCTAGTTATGTTGCCTTGTATGGGAAATATCAGTCATTTTGTATTTCAACTGAATTAATAAAGTTAAAGGAACCCTTTCAAGCAGTCAGTGTTCCGAACTGCGCAGGGAATCGGCGCGAGCGCCTCCCTCCGGTGTGGCCATGGACAATGTAACGGTAGAGGACGGTCGGGTTCCTGAAATGGTTTCGGTAAGAGGTTTAGGGTTTGGGGTTTAGGGTTTAGGGTTTAGGTTTAGGGATGAAGATACGGTTGATGATATAAATCCTGCATTACCCACAAGAAGGAAAGGAAAACACCATAGATTCCCATCCTTTAGGGCCCTTTAAGGTAATGCAGGATCTATGTCATCAACAGTATCCTCATGGAAGCCATAAAGGAAACTAGGTTCCCCAGTAACCCCTTAATAGTAAGGGTACCCTTTTCAAATACTGTTAACTTCGTCGAGGGTCCCCTGGTCTAAATGAGCCTTAAGCTTAGGATCCACGCCATACTTGTCCATGAGTCCTCATTCAGGGTTTAGGGTCTAGGGAAAAGGGGAAGGAGGTTTATTGTTTAGCGTCTTCAGTGATGATATCGCTCTGTGTTGCCCCAAACTCCAGCGCAGCCCACCTCCAACACCCCCCGCCAAACATGTGGGTCTGGTAGCCTGGACCCTACATTCAACCCTAAACCTTAACCCCGAAGCTTTTAACTTAAACTCCCTGAATCACAAACGCAGCCCAAGCCCAAGCAGCTGGGCTCTTGATGAGGATGCAGAGACCCCCAAACCCCTTCGTTTATCAGTATGCAGGATTTGTATCATCAACCGTATGTTGTAGTACAATACATACTACGAATTTCTTGAAAGCCCTGGGCTACACTGCTGAAGCTTGTTGCGAATACCACACGAAGCCGGATGAACCCAAAGCCCAAACCCTAGGGGGGGGGGTCCATATACACGGCTATTCTGGAACTAGGTCCTCACCCTTGGTTCGATTTTCGGTTGTTTGTGGCCTAGACCCATCATGGTAGTATCGATCTATGGACCCGCCTAAATCCTATACCGTCAAGTCAAACCACTTTGCGAGGAAGCGCGCATCTGCGAGGAGGGGGGTAGCGGGCTCCTTCGGCTGCACGGTTCACCGGGGATCCAACAACCTAGCGGTTTAAGAGTCATAATTACCCTATAACTATATTTGTTTTAAGGGACCATAACCTACAATGTCGTAGGGTTTGGGGCTACGGCCGTCAACAGTCCGCATTGTTGCGGCCCCATATAAATTTGGCGTTCGGTGGTTTGGGGTCTAGAGGGTTTAGGAGTCTACTGTTTTGCGGGCTAGCCTCTGGAATCTGGCAAGGCTCCATATTAGCACTGGGGGCAATACAGGGTTTGAGTTTAAACAAGGGGTGTAGCAGATGACCTAAACCCTAAACCCTAAACCCCTATATAAACCTAAACCTTCAACCCTAACCCTAAACCCTAAACCCTGAACATGATAAGAATCCCATGCTTCGGAAACTTGGTGCGCATTGAGTTCGGGCCCCTATGGTGCACATCCTGCCCTTCACGGAGGGCCCAATACCACTAAGAAGTCCTGTTTAGGTTTTTTTCCTCTATTGCGCGGCAATTAGTACCCTAAGGCTCCAAGGACTCGCATTTTAAGGCTTTTGGGCCCAAAGACCATACTCTATAAGGCTTTTGTGCTATTTTGAGCTTCAGGGTTATTGTTGATAACCTTGTCTATAATTTCGGCGGCTGCTGTTGACAAAAATCAGCAAGCTGCTGCTGGGTTCATATTCAGGAGTTTGGCTTAAGTTACCATAACAGGGGTCTAAATCAAGTAGTGTGCTTTCCCTATCAGGATAACTGATGAAAATTCATCAAACTGTGCAACAAGAACCCAGCTTATCATACGTTGTTCTACTCGACCCACTGTTGCTCTTGTCCGATGCACCTCCCTTGTCTACTCACTGCTGCTAATCTGCAATATTCCTCATGTTGGATATGTTTCATTCTGTCCAGAGGTTTCAGGGTTTAGGATGTTAGGGTTTAAGGATTTAGGGTGAGCTTAAGGGTGCTAGGGTGTTGGATTTTGGGTTATAAAGGTTTTTGTTAAGCCGCGGCATCCAGTTTTGGGGGTTAAGGCCTTGCCGGCTTGAGGATCCCGAAAGCTCCAAACCCGCAACCCTGGAACTCCCAAAGCCTATAGTGACTATAGTTTAATAAAGTTTAGGGTTTAGGGTTTAGGGCATAGATTATAGGGTATAGAGGGTATAGGGTTTAGGGTTTAGGGTATAGATTATAGGGTATATAGGGTGTATAGGGTTTAGAGTTTAGGGTATTACCCTTGACGAGTTGGAGCCACTACTTACTGTCCCCAATGTACAGCGGCCGGAAGAAGCCATAGGAATCGTAGTTCAACCTTACCCTGGGGCTCCAAGTATACAAATAGTGCCTACTTTGGGGTCTAAAGTCTGTAAATAGTACCTACTTTGGGCTGTTTGGGAACTTGTTCCTTCAGTTGCCAGGAAGCCGCCTAAATAAACCTAGACCAACAGACCTTGACAACTCCACTGAGCCCTGAGCCAGTTAACCCTAAACCCGAAACCCTTTAACCCCAAGCCCTCAAATCCCAAACCCTAAACCCAAAACCCCTAAACCTCAAACCTCCAAAGGAACCCTTGGAAGGAGCCCTTCTTCGGAACCCTTAACAGGAACCTAAGCCTAAACCCTAAAACCCTAAACCCTATGGACCCTAAACCCTAAAACTCTAAACCCTAAATACACCCTAAAACCCTAAACCCTAGAACTCTAAACCCTAAGCCCTAAACCCTAAACCCTAAAACCCTAAACCCTAAGCCTCCAAACCCTAAGCACTAAACTCTAAACCCTAAAACCCTAAACCCTAAACTCTAAACCCTAAACCCTAAACCCTGAACTCTAAACTAAGCCGCCAAGGCAATGGCTTCCCATGGGAGGAGATTGGGAGCTGAATTTGAATCCGCGGGCGGGGAGTCGCCGGGCTTTGGGCTTAAGGGTCATAGGGTTTAGGGTTTAGGGTTTGGGGTTTAGCGTTTAGGGGTTTTGGGTTTAGGGGTTATAGGGTTTGAGGGTTTGGGGCTGGGTTTTAATTTAGGGTCCTTTTTAGGGTTTAGGGGGCATAGGGTTTGAGGTTTAGGGCCTTAGGGTTTTAGGGTCCGTTTTAGGGTTTAGGGGGTTTTTAGGGTTTATGGTGTAGGGCTTCAGGGTTCTAATTTAGGGTCCTTTTTAGGGTTTAGGGGGTTTTAGGGTTTAGGGCTTTAGGGTTTTAATTTAGCGTCCTTTTTAGGGTTTAGCGGGTTTTAGGGTTTAGGGCTTTACGGTTTTAGGGTCCTTAGAGGGGTTTAGGGGGTTTTAGGGTTTTAGGGTCTACCTATAGCCGACAAGACCTACCGCTTTAGGGGTTTATGATGGTTTCTATATCTTTGGTTCCTCAAAAAGGTAGGGCTCTTGGGCCACAGGTAGGGGTCAGGTTTCGGGGTTTAGGGTTTAGAGGTTCAGGGGTTGGGGGTTGCCTAAACCCTAAACCCTACACCGGTTTAGGGTTAGGGTGGATTAGGGGTTAGGGGTTCAGGGCTTGGATTTCGATGGGCGTTCCTTTTGCCTTTTATGATTTTTATGTATAGGGCTGATAGGACGCTATGTAATGTAGGGCCTCCAAGCGACGATCATCTAAAGTTTTCACGAGGTTTAGGGAGAGTTACTTGACGGGGCTTATATCCGGGATGCTGCGGTGGGCATGTATTCATGAGCTGCCGGGAGGTTTTCACGGAGTTTACGGCTTAGGGATTGAAGATGTTCATGATGCTCGGCCTAAATGCCTAGACTTCCAGTAGCATGTAGCCCAAAAGCCCTGTCCGAGTTCTTCAGGCCACTAAGTTAACATTGGTTTCTTCCGCAGGTTGTTCCACCTGTTTTCTCGAATGCTTTCAATCAGTGTCACGGCGGAGATAAGTTTTCCCGAAGGGTCCAAGCACCTAATAATCATATACTCTCCCAAATATTCGCCTAGATAACTACTATCCGCAACCGAAGTACCTTATCATTGGGCCGTTTGGACCCTTACAAGCCTCTTTAGAAACCCTCCAAACCCTTATAGATCCCTTCTGGAACCCATATACAACCCCTTAGTATTGGGTCCTGAGAAGACCCCTTAACTACCAAGGTAACCCTAGACCCTAAATCCTTAACCCTAAACCCTAAACCCCAAAACCCTAAAACCCTAAAACCCTAAAGCCCTAAACCCGACCCCTTAACTGACCAGGTGTTGCCGGGTTTGGAGTTAGCGAACAGGGTGCCGGTTGCGAGCTGAATACTCCGAGTGGGGGTCTCTGTGGTGAGGGGCTTTAGGGGTTTTAGGGTTTTTAGGGTTTTTAGGGCTTTTAGGGTTTTAGGGTGTTAAGGTTTAGGGTTTTAGGGCTTTAGGGGTTTTAGGTTTTTAGGGTTTAGGGTTTTCAGGTTCAGGGTTTAGGGTTTTAGGGGTTTAAGGTTTAGGGTTTAGGGTCTTAGGATTTTAAGGTTAAGGGTTTTAGGGTTTTGGGGTTAAGGGTTTAGGGTGACTGGGGGCGCTTGGGCTTTGTGGTTATGTATCCTTCGTGGGTTTTAGATAGCCCTCAGTTTGGGTTTAGGGTTTGAGGGTAGCCTAAAGAACCCACCTTTTTGGGGTTCCTTTAGAAAGTCCTAGAGAAGGGTAGGTTATTTGGGGTTAAAAGAAGACCCTTGACCCTCCCCCCTAATACCCTCAACACTCTCCGCCCCACGCACTCATAGCAAAGAACACACCCTAACCCTCCAGGTACCTACTATATAGGGCCCCAGGGGCTCCAGTACCCTATATAATATAGTAGGTACCTGGAGGGTTTAGGGCACAGTTCAAGAGCACAAAAGAAATAAACAGAAATGCCAGATGAACAGCGAAAGGCAGAACCTGAACCCTGAACAATCCTAAACCCCTAGATCCTAAACCCGTATAGACCCTAAAGCCCTAAAGCCGTGTAACCAGCCCCTACATACACCGCCCTATTCTCTAAGCCCGGAGAGGTGCGCATGATCCTCTACTTCATCGGGATGCTGTACAGCTTCATGGGTGTCAGCATTGCCCCTTCGCTTCGGCAGAGCTTTACAATGGCATTATATGACTGCCGTTCGTATTATGATATTGTGAGGGTATTTTTTATTATTATTACTATTATTATTTTTATTATTATTACTACTATTATTTCTCTTATTATTATCATTATTATTAAGGATTCGAGGAAATTTGGTGTTCTGTACTTCAAGGCTCTGTGGTACGTGCTGTGCTTTCGCCTGTTGGTTCTACGGTCTTCGTTATCGGTATCTTGGCCTAAGGGTTTAGGGTTTAGGGTTTAGGGGTTTAGGGTTTAGGGGTTTAGGGTTTAGGGTTTAGGGGTCCGAGTAGTCCGTATGTATGGTTTTTTGACATCTAAACGGGCCGCAAAGTCCTAGAATAAGGAGTACTTTGACCCTAGGGTTTATGCCAAGAGGGTGAACGTATCATTCTTTATATTGTTACAGTTATGTAAGGCTTTCAGGCTTGACGGCCTTCGCTTACCAACAGGATTTGAGGCGAAGTCAATTAGGCAAACGGGGCTTTCGGCGTGAAGACTTTGGGATGTAGAGTGTTGGGTTAAAACGAGACCGCAAGCCCAAAAGGTTGCTGACCTCTTCATGTCAGCCATCGAGCGGGTGACCAGCGTGCAAAGATGTTGCTGGGCCTTTCAATCATTTTCGGTTTTTGGATGTTTTTGGGCCTTTAGGGGTTTAGGGTTTGGGNNGGGGGGGGGGGGGGGGGGGGTGTCCGACGTCAGTCTGGGCTTTCGGATTGGGGCTGCAGAGTAGTCCGGTGGAAGGTTTTCAGAGCTTTAGTGTTCTGCCAGGGCTTGGAGGCATTAGAAGGTTTACACGGTTTAAGGTTTGGAGGTTTAGGGCTCTTGATTTTCGGGCTTATAATTAGAGTGTAGGGTTTTTTTACGGTTTAGGGTTCAGAGGGATTTGAGCGTTTAGGGTTTAGGGAACACAGCAGCAGCAACAATGGTTTAGGGAACACAGCAGCAACTACAATAAACACCGTGACGACGATGGCCTCGGATCATAGCCATAGCACATTGAGCCTTCTTGGTTATGCTTTATTTGTATTCTGTATATATATATATGTATATATATATATACGCAGATATATATATATACACACACACATATGTATCCCTTAGCATCAAAATCGCCCAAAAGCCTTATATGATAGGATCTTTGGGCCCGCAAGCCTTAAGAATATGAGCTCCTTTGAGGGTAAGGGAATACATACATCCGCTGCATCTGCATGAATCTACATAAGCCCGGCAGCCCTAAACCCTGAATCCTAAAGCATACACCGCAAACCCTAAACCCTAAACCCCAAAACCCTCAACCCTACACCCTTGCTTGGAGCCCAAGCTGCCCCGAGGCGTTCAAATCGGCACCTCGAAGAGGCCCAGGGCCGATACTTCTTGGGTACTGTTGGGGGTTTAGGGTTTAGGGTTTTTGGTTTAAGGGGTTTAGGGTTTAGGGTTTAAGGTTTAGGGTTTAGGGTTTAAGGGGTTCAGGGTAGGGCTTAGTACTGCCCCCAAACCCCTAAGACTCCAAATGGCCCAAAGTAGGTACCATTATTTATAGACTTTAGGCCCCCAAAGTAGGTACTAGTTGTATACTTGGAGTCTTAGGGTACAGTAGCAATCTATAAGGAGAGGAGGCCTTACATACCCTATTTTGTAAAACAATGTTCAACTATTTACTGAGTGAGGGCAGTATCGAAGATACATCGGTGGGTTGTTATCCTCCTGGGCTCCAGCGATTCATATCATCAACAGTATACACCACCATGTGAAACAAAGCCGCCCAGCCCCTTGCAGAGCCCTTGAAAACTAGCCTCACAGAGCCCATGCAACCCGCGATGGAAACACCGTAGACCGCTGAAAGCTTTCCCTAAAGGGCCAAAGGACTGAGCAATTAGGTTTAGGATAGTAACACCCTAAACCCTAAACCCTAAGGCGTGGCGCAGGGTAGTCTTTTGTAAGAGTATATGCTTACAGGCACTTGGAGCCATCGGGTCGGGTTTAAAGGGCTCTGCAAAAACCCTAAAAGTCCGGGTACCTAAACATTATATGAATATTCTCTCTCAAAGACGAACCCACATACTATCCCAAACTAACCCAAAGGCTCCAAACAGGCTACCATTGTGGCCTTAAACTATGGGAATTATGGTATATTCCTTATTATGGGTAATGCAGGATCTATATCATCAACCGTACGTCATAGAGGTTTGTGTAGGGGCTCTAAGGAGTTTCGGCTTTAGGGCTTCAGGGGCCGTAGTGTTTTTGCAAAGTTTAGGCCGGCCGTTGTTTCTGTTGCTGTTAGGGCAGTATCAGGGGTGTGGATGGTCTTTATAGAGGGCTGTGCAAAGGTTCTTTTGCAGGGATGAGGGTTTAGCGTTAGGGTCTGTGGAGTTTTCTGAGTGTCTCTGAATGCATGATGAGTGTTGTTATAGGATGCTCTGCTTTGCATGACGTGCTCTTTAATCATTCCGGCTACATATTTAGAGTAGCTGAGCTAGCTTCAAAGCAAATCTTTAGGGACATGGTGAGGGGTCATGCCTTCTTAGGTGCTACTCTAAACCCCTAAACCCTAAACCCCTAAACCCTAAACCCTAAAACTAGGCAACTAGGGTTTAAGGTTGAGGGTTTAGGGAGCAACCACATCACAAAGCGCGATGATACCCTCAGACATCCCCACTCCCAGAGCCCCGAGAGCCCTCAATGAAGGCTTACGGAATGTATCCTATCCCTAAGGGTCCAAGTACCTAACAATCATATACTCTTCTGAATGCTAACCTACCAAACTACTATCCGTAACCCAAGTACATGGTTATTAGGTCCTTTGGACCTTTAGGGTATCTCAATTTAAAGGGGCTTCTAAATAAGCATGATATAAAGACTTCCTTCTTTGAGGAGCCTGCTGGCTTTTCAGCAGGTCTTATCAGACCACACTACAACAAAGCTCTAAACCTTAAGCCCTCTTATTCCCTGAACCTCAAAGCCCAAGCCCTCAAGCCTTAAACCGTACACCCCTAATCCCTCAACCCTATTTACCTTAACGCCCTAAAGCCGTAAACCTTAAACCGGTCTTGGAGTGCCAGGTATAAAACATCTCCAGCGCCTTTGCTACATGAGCGAGTAGGGCTTGTTTTTTTTTTTCTTAGGGTTCAGGGTTTTAGAGTTTAGGGTTTCTTAGGGTTCAGGGTTTTAGGGTTTAGGGTTCAGAGTTTTGGGGTTTGGGTTTTAGCCCGCCGCCCAAGCGTCTTGCTGCGCTTGCACAGGTGCTTGATGTCTTGCGTTTTCCAGCAGAGTCGGCTTGTAATCTAGACTGGAATTCGCGCGCTCTCAGCATTTTCGGCTCCTGCATGCTCGCCGAACGATGATAACGTCCATGTTATCAGTGCGTGCGAGTGGCCAGAGCATCCATGGCCGAACGATGATAATGCCCATGTTACCAGTGCGTGCGAGTGGCCAGAGCATCCATGGCCGAACGATGACAACGTCCATGTTACCAGGATGTATTTTTTGTAGAAAAAGCATCCTGGAAAAGCTGCCTCCTCAGCCACGACCAAGGCATTTTCGCACTGCAAATGCCACTAGATTCGTGTGTTACAGCTCCAGGCTTATTCTTGAGCTGCGGCGTAACATCCGGGCGTAGCGGCGTTTAGGGTTCAGGGTCAGTGGAAATAGGGTACAGAATCTGGCGTTTGCCTTAACCCCTAATAACCTGACCTACCGCTTTGAGGACTGATATAAAGACATCATAATCAGGAGCCCTAACTAGGCTCTTTGGGGTCCAGGTAGGGTCCAGGGTTGCTCTGGGACTTGGATGTAGGGGGCTTTGGTTTCGGTGACTTATGGAGGTCGTTGTGGGTACCCATAGGCCCCTAAGTAGTTCCTTTCTATGGTTTATACTTAGAATCCTATAAGGTAATCCCCAAAAGGAACTAATTACTTAGGGGCCTATGGCTGGGTAGGTACTTCAATGAATAAGCAACGTATCCTTTAAAGGCTTCCTTACTTTGTATAGTTCCTTTGTTGAGGTGCACCAGGTTAACTATGCTTGGACCGAGCGGCCTTCAAGACTAATATAGAGTTCGGAATAATTGCGAGCAGTGTCCCCTTATCGAGCCCTTGCATCCCAAGAACCTATTCTAACTACCAAGGCCCGATACTATACGCTCAGCCCTCAACGGCCCGAAAAGCCGTAGGTTATGGTACGGTTGATGATACTAAATCCTGCATTAGCCATAATCAGGAATATACCACAATTCCCATAGTTCGGGGTCCTTAGGGTAATGCAGGATTTATATCATCAACAGTAGTTCAAGGTAAGCCCTGAAATTCTAACAACAAACCTCAAAAAGGGATATTGGAGCTCTTGGGGCGATCCCTTAACCCCCCGCCCCCCAAAAAAAAACAACAACAAAAAAAAGCAAAACACACACACACACACACACCAACCGTGGGACTACGTCACGGATGAATTTTGGGGTTTAGGGTTCGGGGTTTACCCTAAGGGTCCAAGTCCCAAATAGTAGGGTTTCAAGGTCCACAAACCATTCAGAGTATGGATTTGGGACTTAAAACCTTACTATTTGGGTACTCCGACCCTCTGGGTGGGGGTTTAGGAGTTTGGGCTTTACGGTTTGGGGTTTAGGGTTTAGGTTTCGGGGTTTAGGGGCTAGGGTTTAGGGTTCAGGGGTTTGGGTTTGAGAAAACGGCAGCGCGAACTGCATTGACTTCCCTTCACATTGCCCAGTCGTGCGGATGCCTCTGCCATAGGCCCCTAAGTAGTTCCTTTTTATGGTTTATAGTTAGAATCCTATAAGGTGATCCCCCAAAAGGAACTACTTAGGGGCCTATGGGTGAAAGCATACCATCACGTGTGCCCTCCATGGCCTTTTTTGCAGGCGCCCCTTGAAGAAAGCACCTGGCTAGGGTTTAGGGTTTAGGGTTTAGGGCCTATAGGGTGATTCTACCGTACGAGTTGTGGCCCGCTGAAATGCCAAACAAGTTCGCAGCTCGTGCACGGGGGTGCTGCTCACCTCCACTCCAAACAGCTTTATATGTTACATGGTCATCCCCTGGTGGGTCGATTGTCGCAAGATCACCTAGTCGCCCCGAGTGCTAGGAGGAGTTGAAATAGCGGAGCACCCATCAATCATCAAACTTGCGTTTCTGACTTGATGGCAACGTTATGGTCTCAGAGGTTTATGCGGACGACCTGACTTTTGCCTTTAAGGGCGAAATGGACCCTAAAGGGTTTAAGGCTCATATAGCATATAACGGTTAGAATTTATAAGGGTGCGGGGTCCCTACTTTTAAGGGCCATTTGGTCCTTACGGGCTGCCGATTTCCCAGTTGCACAAGCGTTTCTGGCTGATCCTGCGACCACAGCCTAAACCCTACGCGCTACAACAGATAAAGCCAGAACCGGAAGCTGAGTTTCTTACCGAAGGAGCTGGGGCACGAAAACTAAGACCCTACAATTACAGAGTATATGATTAGTGTAGAAGCTTAAATAATTAGAAGAATACTATTCCGTTAGGGTTCCTGACTATATAACTCTACTGGAAAGGACCCCCCCCCAAAAAAAAAAAAAAAAAAACTCTTCGTATAATTAAGGCCCCTATATAATGTGCCAATAAAGGAACCCTTGAATTTAAGGCATCCCGAAAGGCTAAAGATCTTGAGAGGAGTCCAGGCCCTAAACATTTTGTCAAACCATGAAAGCCCCCAAGTGGGTAGCTCTCTAAATTAGGGTTCCCTTCTAGGTCCCCAAGATACTGCCGGCACCCTTATAAAAAAGGGCCCAAAGCGGGACTCGAATTTAGAAAACTATCCAAGTGAGGTTTGGAATGAGACTGTCGCCACCCTCACCTTGATGGCTTTGGGGCTGCCTGCCTGCACGAGAGCCCTAAACCCTAAGCCTCTAAACCCCTAAACCCTAAACCCAAATCCCTTCCCTTTATGCGTTCCTTACAGGGCTCCTTCAAGGCCTCGGCTTCGGAATTTCGCGGGTCTCGGGTTTAGGCTTTAGATCTTGCTGCATGTACCAACTTTAGCACTAGAAATCTATAACCCTAAACCCTAAAACCAAAAACCCTAAACCCTAACCCTAAACCCGGGGTACACTTTGATGGGCTTTTGAGGTCTGAGCTTCGGGATTCCCGGGTTGTGGGGTGCCAGGCTTTGCGGAGCGTAGGAGCTTAGTTGGGGCCGGCGGCATGCATGGTTTTTGTTTTGGGCTTTAGGGTTCAGGGGCAGGGTTTAGGGGGTTCAAAAGTTTAGGGGGCCTTGGGATTTAGGGTTTTAGGTTCCAGGGTTTAGGGTTTTGGGGTTTAGGGTTTTGGGTTTTGGGGTTTAGGGGTTTAGGGGCGGGGTGAGGGTTTTTTTTTGGGGGGGCGGGTTTCGAGTTTAATGAGGGTTCATGGGGTTTTGGGATAATATGGCTCCGGGCTAGTTGCAAGTTTCTGCTCGTGCCCCAAGCAGCTGCTGAGACGTTTGCAGTACCAACAGCCCTCTCGAACATTCTAAACATTCCGTTCATACCGATTTATACCTGTCTCTCAGAGGCTCCCCACGTGCTACGGGTTTAGGGTTCAGGGTTTAGGGTTAAGGGTTTATGGAACTCGTGGACCTACTTCCGCAATGGTAGTATGTGTGGAGCCTCTGTGTCCACAGAACATTCTCAACATTTCCTCCGAAGCCCCGACCATAGAAATCCGTATAAACAAAGCTCCGAAAACCCCAAAAGACACTGCAAAGAAGCCTGGGCCCCGATAAAAACCCGATGGTGAAATCTTGTACCTACTCAACCCACCTAAACACGCTAAATCCTAAACCCTAAACCCGAATCTACGGAGAAGCCCCTGACCCTCCCCCAAACGCCAAAATGGAACCCCAGACAGCACGGTTTCGGGGCTATGGAGTTTCGGTCTTGCTAGGTGTATTTTCAAGGTTTGGGACGGGCCGTCGGCCGGAATGGGCTTGTCTGGAGCTTCTATGTCGGCTCAAGGTTTCGGGCATTCGGCCGAGGGTTGCGAAGCAACCCATAAACCCCTAAGGGTCCAAAGGACCCAATAATAAGGTACTTCGGTTGCGGATAGTGGTTATTTCGGTTAATATTTGGGAGAGTACATGATTATTAGGTACTTGGGCCCTTAGGGTACTGTCCCAAAGAGCCTATAAGCACCATGGCTTGGTAGCACAGTTCATCAGGAAAGAGCTGCAGCAGTGTGGGAGGACACTTGAACCCAATTATCCATTCCCAAAGGGTCCTAAGTATCCCTATAGTAGAAAGTAGGGCTTCTATTCAATTCACTTCTAGGAATTACAAGTATGGCTTGAGTAAGTACCCCATATCTTAGGACCCCTTGGATTTTCCGGAACATAATTAGGATCCCTCCGCAGTTGAAGATCTGTGCATGGAACATTTACTGTGCGCCTGTACATCATTGGGCTGCTTTCGAGAACCCTGCAAATTGCAATATATATATATACATACACCGACAGCAGCCCGCAAGTAAAATATGCACAGGTAAGAAGCCTTACACACACGTATGAAAACACATGCTGCAATTACCAAGGTCTTCTGCTCCAGAGATCATGTTGTCGCTTAACGACATCATCAAGCGGACCTTCGTCCAGGGAAAGCTCGGAGCGTCGACCATTGCTACTTGTGAAGATCAGAAAGTTAAACTGGGTTGCTGTGCAAGAACTTCCACGAAGTAAATGAAGTTCCTGAACAGCAACCCAGTAAAGGGGGTGCCTTGCTTTCATTTGCAGTCTTGCTGTTGCTTAACCGTTTTTTGCGCATGATAGGTTTCCTAGGACCCAGGGCTTGATAAGGGGGGGGGGAACCCTAAACTCTAAACCCTTAACCCTGAACCGTACGATTTCACGGGTTTAGGGTTTAGGGTTTTTAGGATTTAGGAGATGACGAGTCCCTTTTTTATTGCCGGTGGATGAAGGATCCCACACCGTGAGGGTCCAAGTACCTAATGATCACGTCCAGCCCTAAAGCCCCAAAGCCCTAACCATAAGGGTCCGGGTGCTTAATCATCATATCCTCTCCCAAATATTTTTTAAAATCCTAGGTAATTGCCATCCGCAACCAAAGTACCTTATTATCGGGTCCTTTGGACCCTTGAGAGCCGTTTTAGAAACCCTACAAATCCCCATAGATCCGTTATGGAGTCCCTATAGAACCCCTTACTTCTTGGGTGCTTTGGACCCTTAGGAACTGTTTCGGTTGATGATATACATCCTGCATGACCCCACAATTAGGAATCTGCCATAACTCCCATAGTTTAGGGCCCTTCCGTAAGGAAATGCAGGACGCACAATAAGGAATATACCACATAATTCCCATAGTTTAGGGTCCTTAAGGTAATGCCGATTTATACCATCAACCGTGCCCCTGAAACCTAAGCCCCTAAACCCCAAACCCCCAAACCCCTAAACCCTAAGCTATATTCCTTATTATGGGTAATGCAGGCTTTATATCATCAACAGTACATCTTGGGGTTTCCGTATGTTGTTTTGGGGGAGGCCTCAGAGAGCGGAGAGCTTGGATGGAAGGGGTAGCCCGCGAGGCCCCGGAATCCCGAAAGCCTAAGCTGGGTTCTGGAGGTTTAGGGTTTAGGGTTTAGGACTATTTTTTTTGGGCCGGTTCCTTAACTTAAAGAGTATCCATTTTTAAATACAAGTCTATACTTGTTTCTCTCTGGCTACTTCAAAGTCCAGTAAACGAAGCCTTATATCACATATACAGTTCATAAAAGCTCTAAACCTTATGCCACCACCCTAAAGCCACAACCTTAACTCCCTTAGCCGGTAGCCTAAACGACCCAAAAAGGAAAGCAATTCTAGAACTGTATAAGCAGAGTTCTTGTAGAAACCCGGAAGCACTTCCTTCCATCATAAGCAGCTTTTCTTGCTGCCACACATTCAATGCAGGTAATAGTATCCCCTATCTTTGGTCGTAATATGAATGGTTACAGCCGGGATAGCCGCCCGAAGCCATGTTCTAGTCATTCGAAGACCAAGTTTAAATTCAATCCGCAGGCCTTACGTCCTAAACCTCTGAACCCTTACACCATAAGCCTTTTAATCCCCTAAACTCCTAGTCCCCTAAACTCCTTGAAGGAACACTAAACCCTCAAAGGACTCATGTTTTAAGGCCATTGGGCCCAAAGACCCTATTCTATAAGGCTTCTGGGCGAGTTTGGATGCTAAGGTTAAGTCACTCAGCCCAGGTTGGATCCGCAGCGTTCAACTTGTTTGTCATTGTTGCCGTCTGTATCAACGCGATCCCTGCAGGCTCAGAGTTCATGGTTTAGGGATCCCAAGAATTAAAGCCTAAAATCCCTTGCGAGCCCTGAAACCCTAAACCCTAAAGCCCCTAAACCCCTACACTCTAAATTCTTCTGGGTGGTTGATTTGACCCTAAGGGTCCAAGTACCTAATAATCATACACTCTCCCAAACATTAACCTAGATAACTACTATCCTCAACCAGAGTACCTCATTATTGGGTCCTTTGGACCCTTAAGGTGAAGGCGAGGGTCTAGGGTTTAGGCTCAAGAGTTCATTGTCTCAGTGCCAAAGTTTTTCGGTGAGGGTTATCGGTGTGTACATGGGAGGGTCCATCCAGGGGCTCGGGGTTTCGGAGGGTTTAGGGTTTAGGAGTTTAGCGCTTAGGGTTTGGGGGTTTAGGGGCAAGTAAGGAGTTTAAAGTTTTACAAGCTCCCGTGGTTGACTGTTCTGGGCCTCTAGCAAGCCCTTAACCCTAACGCCGATGAGCCCCGACCTTGCCTGTGCTGTCACAGTCATTGCAGGATGTAGCCCGATGTGCATAGATACCCAAGGATCTTAAGGTTGTGGCTACAGGGTTTGGGGCGTAGGGCCTTCACATCTCGTGAATCTCGTGGTGTTTATGTATGTGTGTGTATATATATATATGCATGCATATGCAGGTATCTTTCTCTGTGTGTGTGTGTCTGTGCGCGCAGTAATTACAGAGCGTAAGGAAGCCTTGTCCCAGTCCAAAATTAAAATGGCATTGGGCTTGTTACTACGGCTTAAGGGATTCAAACTACATCATTGGACCTGTTGCTGTGACTTGAGGTACAATACTTCTGAAGCAATGAATTCATGGGCGTTGAGCTCTCTGGGTGGTGCACCCGAGGTACCTCGTTAGCCCGGCCAGTCCCGACCGATAAACCGGCACTAAGCATTGTTGTTGAAACCGGATGCGAAACACGAAACCCCAACCCTAAACCCTGGACCCGTAGCTAAGAGCCATCCCAAAGTTTAGGAAACCCCCTGAACTCGGCTCAGGGGTTCAGATTTTATGGTCTGGGGCTTAGTCACGGTAATTTGTCTGCACAGTTTGGGGGTCGGAGTGACAGGGTGTAGTCAACAGGTTCACTAATCGAAGCCGCAAAGTGACTAAAGGTCGACAATCTGCTTGCGTGAATGAATGTGCCAGAATGATGAAGGTATCAGCGTTACGGCGATGGAGAGACCAACCTTAGATTTGGGGCTCCATATATAAATTAGTAAATAATGGCTGCTACCATGTACCCCTAAACCTTTTTCTATCTATTATGTCACTCCTATTCCCAAGCACTGTGTGCCCCTCCTGCTGCAGTTTTGCTCTCAAAGCATGGCATCAAGCATCGACCAAGTACCCTAAAGTCGAAATGGTCCCCACAAGGATGTAAGGTGCATTTACCGTATAGGGACTTGCAGTATAAGGGTATGGGGTCCCTTCTTTAAAGGGCCGTTTCGTCCTTGAGGTACATTGGGAACTCAGCGCAGGGTGCATCAGTCGCAAAAGAACCCTAGCCACAGGACCGAACAGGAGGCACCTAAAACCCGAAGGAAGCCCGAAAACCCTAAGGCCCTAAACCTTTAAACCCTGAAGCCATAAACCCTAAAAGCGAACCGGCAGTTACATTTTACTTTGTCCAAATGCCCACGAATCATGCAGGGTTCAGGGTCTAGCGTCTTATTTTGTACTATTTTCCTGCATGCCCGACTAAGATTAGAGCGTGGGACATCAGATCAACAGTGCGCTGTAGCAGCCATGGGTGTCCCCGTCACCGAGTACCTGCCGGCAGCTCCCGATGCTGACGACCTGGGCCGATATGGCCAAGAGAAGGACTTTCGAGGTAATTAGGGCTTAGGGGCTTAGGGTGTAGGAAATTAGTGGCTTCTTATAAGAGAAGGATTTTCGAGGTAATTAGGGCTTAGGGGTTTAGGGTTTAGGCGGTTTAGGAAATTAGTGGCCTCTTGCAAGGGTTCCTTCAAGGCTGCATGTCAAGGCAAGCCCAAGCGTATGACAGGCCTTCTGGGCGACCGCAAGGCTTGTCGAGGGGTCTCTGGCGGGCTGCATGACCCGAGGCGGCCCAAGCACTCTAGTAATCAACAAGTTTCCCAACTACTCACCTACAAACCCTAAACCCAAAACCCTAAACCCTAAACCCTAAGCCCTAAACTAGGGGTATAGGGTTTAGGGTTTAGGGGGTTTAGGGTTTAGGGTTTAAGGGGCTTAGGGTTTAGGGTTACCCTAAACCCTAGGCCCTTAGCCCAAAACCCTAAACCCGGATACCGACTTCTTCGTTGGGTACGGGAGTCTGGGGTTTCCTTGACTGTGCCCCGGATGTGGACAGGAGCATGCTAAACTGAGGTACCGAGAAGGCTTCCAAGAAGGGCTCCTATAATGCGGGGTCCTTGAAGGGTTCCTGTAAGGCTGGGTCCTTTAAGGGGGGTTCCTAGAACCCTTACCCTCAAAGGACTCATCTTTTAAGGCTTTTGGGCCCAAAGACCCTATTGGATTGGGGCTATTCTGATGCTAAGGGCAAGGGCTTTTATACGGGTCCGTCAGGACTCAGAAGAACCGTGATGTTCGTATCGGAAATCCGCCACCCTGAGCAGCGTGTCTTGCAGGGTGTGTGACTTGCTACACCAGCAGTGCCGGTGGACCGATCCTAAACCCTAACCCAGAGGGTCCGAGTACCCAAATAATAAGGTTTTAAGTCCCAAAATCCATACTCTGAATGGTTTTTGGACCTTGAAACCCTACTATTTGGGTACTTGGACCCTGAGGGTAAACGATTTGCGACGGAAAGTCTGAAGCCATCCCCAGCCGCTGCGAGTTTGTGGACCAAGCTGGGCTGCCTATGCCGTTCTTGCTGCTAGGTAGTATTAGGGAGACCCCTTAAAGGGGACCCTTCTTAACCCTATTTATGACTCTCTCAAATGGGGCCTTATTGAGAGGGTCTACATCCCCAAGGGTCCCCCTAATCCAACCTCCTTCTTGCTAGTCAGGCGGCTGGATCTGCGTCCGCCTTGGTGTGAAGTCAAGATTCTGAGGGCCCTTGCTTAGGGTTTAGGGTTTAGGGGGAGCACTGGAAGGCTCGTGTGCACATGGCCTGCCCAGCGCATCGATTGCAAGAGATGTGGCTCAGTTGAGCAAGTCCAGTGTTTCGGAGAGTAGCGTTTCTAGGGCTTTGCAAACCGTAGGATGTCCTGACATGAACCAATGAAACTCTGCAGAACCTCGCTTTTATCACAGATTGAACCCTCAGAAAAACCCTAACGATTCATGACAGGTAGAAGCCTGAATATGTAAAATGTCCACGGATACCCCGAAGCCTATTCTACTTATTTCGGCCCTTATATCATACAACTTGTGTAGCCCATTGTAGATCAGAACGCTTTCAAGGCACCCTAAACGACATCTCTTGCATCCCTTATATAAATGCTTCAGACTGAAACAAACCTTATTAAGCCCATACACATATCCTACAACAGCCCTCTAAAAAGTGTTAAAAGCACTGAACCTGGTTTAGGCCCTTCCAAAAGCCCTACACCCTAAACCCTAAACCCTAAACCTTCCAAAAGCCCTAAACCCTAACCTTCCAAAAGCCCTAAACCCTAAACCCTAAACCTTCCAACAGCCCTAAACCCTACACCCTAAACCTTCCAGAAGCCTAAACCTGCCAAAAGCCCTAAACCAATCCGTTCTTTCAGGACTCGCTTGAGAGTGCGGGGAAGCAGAACACCCCGGAGTCTCCAAGCTGCAGGTTTAGGGGTTCAGGGTAGGGTCGAAGGTACAGGGCTTAGGGCTAAGATGGTTTGGGGTTTAAGGTCTAGGGGTTAGGGCTAAGAAGGTTTAGGGCTTAAGGTCTAGGGCTTAGGGCTAAGAAGGTTTAGGGCTTAGGGCTAAGAGGGCTGAGAGGGCTAAGAAGGCTAAGAGGGCTAAGAAGGCTAAGAGGGCTAAGAGGGCTAAGAGGGCTGAGAGGGTTCAGGTTTCAGGGCCCTAAACCCTAAACCCTAAGCCCTAAGCCCTAAACTAAACCCTAAACCATCTAGGCCTGTTTAGGGCTTATTGCGAAGAGGGTCTAGGGCTTAAGGCTCGAGGGTTGAGGGTTGAGGGCTTACGGTTTAGAAGTGTCTGAGCTGCACGTTACCATAAAGGGCCCTTAGTAATTAGATTATGGTTAATGATTGTTGTGCTTCTGGCCATATTACCCCAAACTTTAAGCCCTGAGGAATATAGTCACAGCAAACGTTCCAGCTTCTATATTGCGGCTTGACCCTGGGGTTTGAGGCTTCTGGATGTTGTGATGTAGGGTTCAGGGTTTGCTTACGTGCAATCCCTAAGCCCTATAAGCCCTAAATCCTGCAATGTCAGTCCCAAACCCTATAAGCCCTAAATCCTCAATCCTATCTAAGGCCTAAACCCTAAATCCTAAATCACACAAAGGCGCTAACCCCTAAATCCTATAGAAGCCCTGAACCCTTAGCCATACTTGAAGGATCATGGGACTTAGTAGCTAAGGTTTTCAATAAGGTAACTATACTCAGAATCACTTATAACCCCAATTAAGGTAAAACAATAGTAGTGCTTCCTACCATACTAAAGCAACCCTGCTTATGTTTACTTTCCAGGTACTTAGGACCCTTTGGGCTTAAGATCCTGTAAGGGTTATACAACGGTTCCATTAAGGTGTGCGTAATCGCAAGCAAGGGTCTTTTGCGAAAATATGGAAACTTATGCCAGGCAGCCCCGACACCTCAGGACCCCCCAAGTGCCCCGTAGAAGAGCCCTTATGGTCTATCAGGGTATAAAATATGGTATAATTGAGGGTGGTTGGGTGGTCAAGCTAAAAATCAATACTTACACTTCAGACTGTAGAACCAATAGTATTCACAAGTGTTTTGCTGCGTTTCTGCTCGGGAAGAGACCCACTGATAGACCTCACCATGGAAAGGCCATCACACGAGAACTTGGGTAGTTCGGTTTGTCAGGCTTTCAGGGTTGAGGGTTTAGAGCCTAGTAGATATTTTGTTCATCGCATCTCATTAGCACACTACCTGCCGTCACATTTGGCTTTTCGTCTTTTGGAATCTGGTTTTCGATCAATGTGTATTTTGACTCATGAGGCGGCATGAAAAAAGCAAGATAAGAGGCGCATCATTTTGTTGTTGTTGTTGCAATGTACGTTTCCAGAGTCGTTCTGGAGCTCGCCATGCTTTGCCTGACATCCTGGATTTCAACAGAGTGTTTTGGTTCATTTTGTTTGTGTTCCTGGTGGTGGCGCGAGAGACG
>CAJNJA010080430.1:0-16456 GCA_905231915.1 Symbiodinium necroappetens | reverse complement strand
ATATAATATAACATAATATAATCTAATATAGTATACTATAGTATAGTATAGTATAGTAGAGTAGAATATAATACAATATATTAGAATTTAATATAATATAAATATATATAATATTATATTATATTGAATTCTATTCTATTCTATTATATATGTAGATACCGACTACTGAACAGCTGCATGCCTACAACCCTAGCTTGGGCCCTGAAGAGAGGGTCTCCTCTCACCCAGTTGCCTTGGCCTTCAGCTCCGCGTCCAGCCCGTAGCAAGGGAGATCCTGAATCAGGGATCATCGGCAGAGTCTTATAGTGCTATTTCTATTTCTAAATGTTTTGCGATGCTTGAATAAGCAAGAAATCCTCTTATGGTCCCCAGGGAAGAATATTCTAATGTACCCCCAAACCCTAGACTAATGATGCAGGCACCCATATTCTGCATTTGTTGGTTTCCGGGGTGTGCTTTGTCTCCTACATCGCAGGATCAGTGGCCCGCATGTCAGGATGATTTGGGAGGAAGTTTGGGGGCGTAGCTTGACCCAGACCTTGGTTTCCCTCTCTATTCCGTTTAGGGTTTAGGGGTTTAAGTTTAGGGTTTGGGGTTTTGGGGTTACGGGTTTAGGGCTCCATGGGATTGCATGCAAAGCTGACCTTTCTTTTTACCAGCACTGCCGGGAAGCATTACTTGATTTCGGGCTGGCCGCCGACGCTCGCTCCTCTTTCAAGGCGCAAGGAAACGAGAGCCTAACTTTTTCAGACTAAATCTGAACTGCAGGGAGTTACGGCGCGAAGTCGCCTGACACTGGCCTTATAGGGGTCTAGGTTCAAAGCTGCTTTGACAAGATCTTACTGGTTTTAGGGTTTTATGATGAGTTGAAAGGTTTAGAGATACCGCTTCCCCGTCCTCGCGCTCTGGCCGGGGGGATGCCGCAGCGAGCCTGACATGCAACAGGCCGGGGGCTGTAGAAGGCTTTAGGTTTCTTGGGGCTTTATGTGCCTATGGAGCTGAAAGGGGGGCTCGACTCTCCAACTCGCAGAAGCCGGCAAGGCTCCACATAGTTGTGTCTCCGATGCAACTAGAGAGAGCGAGAGAGAAAGAGAGAGAGACAGCGAGCGAGAGAGAAAGAGCTAGAGCACCATGCAAGGGCAAAACAAAGCATGAATACATCAACGGCGTCAAACGGTAGTCATCTGTCCCACGCGGTTGAGTCATTGCTCATCTGTCTCAGAAGATTTTGTTCACACGACTGTCCAAGAAAACTACTTACAGCACAGTGCATGACCCCCTACGACATAACAAAGTAGGCACAAGTAAAGGCTGAGACACTCAACAATGAGCTTTGACAAACAACGCTCCAATGCTGTTAGGTATGCCCATGCTAGTAGTGAAGGTGCCTGGGAAAGAGTAACGATGACAAGACTTCCAGCATGGTTATGACGACCATGGCAGCCATCATATTCAAGATTGCTTATGCCAGGAGATGGCATGGCCGTGATAAGGAAGACGATAATAAGTTTAGGCTCTGTCGCGCCATTACCTGCACCCTCTTGCTTAAGCTTCCGTGCGTTGTTTGGACATCCTTTACGCTAAACCCGGCAAGGATCCAGCCAACTACATATGGAGAGACACAAGAAAGCTGCGAGGAGCTGCTTGACAGCTATAGACATCCTCCTAACTAAAAAAACCATGTGCACCTGTTGCCCACGCTCGCCGCACGCGGGGCCTGGGGAAGAGGATACTGGCAGAGGGTCCATGGGCAGGCTTATACAGACTTACCCCTCATTTTGAGCAGGGACTGCAATTGACTAACTCCGATACCCTAAACTTTAAACATTGCAATATCCTAAACCCCACCAAGTCCCCAGCCCAAGGATAATACGAAGCCTTCGCAGCAAATACTGAGCTTGTCTGCAACATTCTCTCTAATCCCTCGGTACCAAGTTGCCAAGTGTGACACTAAGGAACTACGTGGCCCCACATGCCAACTGCGCTGAGCATGTAAGGGATGGGGTATCATCGATTGGAAAGCTTATGCGTTCAAACAGCTCCGCATGTTTATGCAAGGGGAAGAGCTTTGTGACACCATGAAGTTTCGCCAAACAGCCGCTGAGAATTGCTGACCCTGATGCAGTTCGTCGCCTCCCCTTGCCTTCACCAGGCTGTTCGAGCCGACGGTTCAAACTGTTTGCGGTTCAAAACACTCCTGCAACACAGCTAAGCTAACCTACGGTATAACTTCTCAAAACCACGAGAGTCATCGCAGTTACAAGCAAAGGTGCCTTACCGCTTATTCGGTTCGTCACCCACTACTGCGTAAGAAAGCTCCGACCAAAAACTCAAAACCCTACGAACCTTGATCCCCTATAATCTCACCCTTTTTTGAACCCAGACTCTGCCAATCATAATCTCACCCTAAACCCTAAACCCTTTGGCATCCAGGACTCTGTTCGCCAGCAGGGAAAGCGCAGACACCCTAAACCCTAAACCCCCCGAACCTCTAAACCCCCCTAAACCCTAAATCCTAAACCCCCAAACCTCTAAGCCCAAAGGAGCCTTTGCTGTTGACTGTCGGGCTCTCAGGCCCCCACCGCCGTGGCGCGGCCTCGACCGTTGCGGATGGCCGGGCGGCAACCCTGGGATCGGAAGTCGCGCACCTGGCGGGCAGGAAGCAACTGCCCTACCCATAGGCCCCTAAGTAGTTCCTTTTTGGGATTACCTTATAGGATTTTAAATATGAGCCACAAAAAGGAACTACTTAGGGGCCTATGGGTAGTCTCCATTGCAGTTTCTGTTTTTTGCTAACCAACTTTATGGTTAGCAGGATGCCATCATATAACATCGGGTATCCAAAAAAAGAACTACAAAGACTATATTGGTCTTGTAGCATTCCCAAAGGCTCGAAACACCAATCTCATGTATACTCTTGGGGCCATAGCTCCCGCTATATTGCTACTAGCTGAGACCTTTTGGGTCTACGCTGATTTCGAGTCTGAGACCTGCTTGTTTATTGCTACTTGGTAGCTGCTACCGAGCAAGCAAGAAGGCTAAGTCGTTACAGTGTCACAGTCGTGAGCAGGAGCAGCTTTAGAATGACGGCCGTGGCTGTTGCATCCGAACCCGGCATCAGGCGTGGCAGCAAGAATCGCAATAGTGAATTTTGTGACATCAGCTCGTCGGAGTGGTAGTCGTCGACGTCAGAACGAGACTTGCAGTTCAGTGCAGGACTTATGACAACACACACACACACACACACGCGCTCGCTCTCTCTCACCGTCTTCTTCTCTCTGCCTATATTTGTTTGCATGTATGTGTATATATGTATATACCTGTATGACCACCATACCATCAGGATTGATGTCGCGACCCTCCAACAGCACCACCGCCACCATCACTGCCACCGCCACCGCCGATGCCGCCGCCCTCCGCGCCACCATCACCGATATCTGCAATGTCACTTCATATGTGTAGACTCTTAGACCCGATGGCTAGATCAAGGCTTGACCAAGGCCTCTGAACTTGCCTCATCTTTGTCGCGGCTCCGCAGCCTTCGCAAACAGGCCACACAGCCCAGCAGCAGGGGGTACCGGCTTCCTTCTTCTAGTGCTGGCTTATAGGACACTGTGGCATGGTGACCTCGTGGGCAATCTAGCTCTGAAGAACTCGACGACCGTGCACATCCCTCATTGCAACCATGTCCCCAGTAACAAGGGCACAGTCCGAACAGCACAGCTGCACACGGCGTAGCAGACGACCACCAACACCAACCTAGCACTAGCCCTTTCCTTCCCCTGCACTAAACCCTTAGACGGGTGGTTGTCTATATGAAGACCCGGTATTTAGGTCCCAACATAAGCCCATATATAAACCGTTTCAGTGCGACACGCGCCTTGGTGGGGGTGTACGGGGCGGCGGAGAGTGCGTCTCGGCCTGGGTCTGGGCAGTTCCGAGCCGAAAGAATAATCTTTTTGTACACACACACACATATATATATTATTATGTACGTACGTATGTATATATATATATATGTGTGTATTTGCTTTGCATGCTCGCAGATGTAGTGCGCAGCTCCATCAGCATGCAAACGGGCCCGACACTTACGGAAGGGCTTGGAGAGCTTCCTAGGGCTTAGGGTTTAGGGTTTTTTCCCTCCCACTTTAGGGCTCAGGGTTTAGGGTTTGGTCCCAGAAGGAAGCCGGCGTCTCAATCCTTACACGGTCTCTTTTCAGGGCGAGGGCCCGGGCCTCGAGCAGACTCGGGGGTATGTATCTATCATATTCACATATTTCAAGTATATCTATTTGAAACTTGTGCTCTACTCCCTAACCCTCCAGGTACCTACTATAGAGGGTTCTAGAGCCCCTAGGGCCCTTTCTAGTAGGTACCTGGAGGGTTAGGGGATTTCTTTAGGTATGAAGCCCTCTTTTGAAGATCTATTTGAAATTTGTGCTACAATTTCTTTAGGCATGAAGCCCTAAACCCTAAACGCTCTTTTGAAGAGCCCCCGTCTCGGGGCCCCGCCCCAGTCGGCAGCCGCGGAGGCACCGTCCAACGGCCCTGGCTCTGAGCCAAGCTGTCGCCTCGAGGGAGCTTGGAAGCCGGGAGCACCGGAGGACCCCTGTAAACAGTTTAGAGGTTTGGGGGTTTAGGGGTTTAGGGTTTAGAGAGTTTAGGGGTTTAGGATTTTAGGGGCTTAAGGGTTTAGGGGTTTAGGGGTTTAAGGGTTTGGGGTTCAGGGGTTTAAGGGTTTAGGGGTTTAGGGTTTAAGGGTTTAGGGTTTAGGGGTTCTGTAAAGGTTCTGTAAGGCGTGGAAGTTGCTGTTTCCCGAAGGGGCTGTCGAGACTTGTTGTGAACTTGGGGAATGCATGTTTTTTGGGCTTGGACATACGGCAAAACCTTCAACCCGAAACGGCCCTAAGCCCTAAAATGCAGGATGATCTAACGTATGCCTAGTCCCTCTCGAAGGTGAACAAAATCTTTCTTCTTTACAGAGCCCCTTCGGAAAGGGGCAGAACCCCGAACAACTAAGACACACCATAAGGACAAGTCAAGTGCATTTGTCCAACCTACCTAACCCTGAACTGTAAATCCTTGTTGCCTCGGGACTTGCGCAATCGCCTGAGCTCAACAAATTCGCAGGGACCACCTCAATCATAAACACACACACACACCATCCATAGCCAGTTGTGAATAAAGAACTTCCCGAACTACAACCACATAACCATCAGCAGCTTGACCGGACAACAACAGCTGGCAACATAGATGACTTCCCAAGATTGCCAGATAACCAAACAATCACTCCAGACACTC
Organism: Symbiodinium necroappetens; assembly: GCA_905231915.1. NCBI lineage: Eukaryota > Dinophyceae > Suessiales > Symbiodiniaceae > Symbiodinium > Symbiodinium necroappetens. The sequence goes on along the minus strand of CAJNJA010080430.1, from coordinate 11,155 downwards.
CCTATTCAGCTCAACTCCAATATCATACGGCCTTCCCAACATAGCCAAATAACCCAGAAATGACTCCAGACCCTCCCGAATGATTTCAACTCCAACATCATCTTGCAGGAAACGATCTTCAGTATCCAAGCAAATCGCACTACAAGTGTTGACAACCTGGCCTTAAGACCCCACAACCCAAACCCAAAAGCTCAAAACTCTAAACCCGAAAAGCCTAAAGTATTGCCATGACGACCGCGACGACGAAGTACCACCACCGTCACGACGACGACTACTACTAATACCACTAAGCAGCAGTTACTAACATTGTTACTGGTGCGATGACTATCCCTACCCCTTCAAGGTAAGTTTCGATAGGGGGTACTAGAGCCCCTAGGGCCCCTATGTAGTAGGTACCTAGAGTCCTAGAGGGTTAGGGTGTGACTACGGCTAAAATTGCAGGACCCTGCCTCGATAGTTGTCCTTGCTGCTGCAAGCGGCGTCCTCGAAAAGCTCGAGCATTCATTAAGTTGTGGAGCCCGAAAACCATCAGCCCGAAACCAGGGTTAAGGGTCTTTTTGGGGTTTAGGATTTCAGGGCTTAGGGATGTGCTTGGTTTTGGACTTGTTTTCCCTCCTACCTAGCAAGGACGGGTCGGAATTAAAGGGTAACTCCGAAGGAAAAAGGGACTGGACACAGCTTCGCACTGAAATCCACAAGGATAGGTGGCACTTGAAAAGCGACCAGAAACTCTCGGAGCACTCTCTTGAAGCTTTGGAGCCCTCAATTCTGAAACCCCCTAGACCGCCGAGTTGTCTGAACCAGGGGCTCTTTCCGCCACGTCTTGGGAGCCCTTTCTCTTCCCTCCCCTGCATGGAACTCCCTGATGAAGACAGCCCTGGGTTGAAGCCACCAAGAATGTCAGGAGTCGTGCTATACAGGAGAACCATCAAAGCATCAGAGTTTTTTGATAAGGTTCCTACATTCGGAATGATATCGTGCATAGGGCCTCGGCCTAAGGCTGTGAATGCTCAGTAACATCACACCGATGGAAAGGGATTTGAAGGATGAGGCCTGTGAAAGGCTTCCCGGCCTGGTCTCCCGAAACATACGAAACCTTAGCCCTCAACAACCCTTCAAGCCCCAAAGTGACATAGGTTATACAGGGCCTGAAGTTTTGAAATCACGACAAAACTAACGCCCTTGGCCGGTAATTGGCCGATAAGCCTATCGGCCCTGAAAGATGACACAAGTATATGCCAGAATCTCCCTCACCGCCGGTCCTGTCATCTTGTAGTATAGTTGCATAGGGACCAAAACAAGGGGATACTGCTATGGCGTTTTCCCGACCCCTATGGTGCACAGCGGATGCAGGATGCCTTGACCCAGGGCATCGTCACATCTTCATCTCTCGGCGTCGGGATGGACTCCTGCGACCAGAAAAAATTACGGCGACGGAGTTTTACCCGTGCGCTCCAACCGCAGGGTTGTGAGGATGGAGAGCGGCCCCAGGCCGGAGCGGCCCCAGGCCATTTGCTTGCTGATCTGGATTATATATATATATGTATGTATGTACACATACAGAGATAAATATATGTAGGGTTAAAAGGTTTAAGGAGTTGGGGCCATGCGGCATTCTTGTCGTTGTTTTTTTCATGTTGTTTTAAGATTTTCGCTGACATTAGATGTGAACTGTAATGGCTTTACCTCTAGGTGTACATATATCATATATCATATATATATATATGTGTGTGTGTGGGTGTCGAATATATGCACAACCAGTCATACATACAGAAAAGCAATGATGCTTCTCAGGGATAAAGGGTATGATTAACAGCATTTCCGTACCAATGTATACGAGTTCACAACATTTCACATCTAGAGTCATATCAAGCGGGATCACGTCCCGCATTAAAGGGTTGGGTATATGCTTGACAGAACTCATTTGGATTCTTGGATGAAATGATCTAGTGAGAATACCCATAATGCCCATGAAATTAACAATAATCTTTGTCGCGAGCTTTATCAAGATCATATTGAAATGATGCGGTTTACAGGCGCCCTGCCTGCATCAGAGAGAGAACGAAAGGTTCCTGTCCCAGAACGGTTGGGGTCGTATGTGCATGCATATGTGCATGTACCAATGGTGTATTTGCACGCCAGTCACCTTGTGACCAGAAGGTTGAACAAGAACATTGCGTTCCGCCCTGCTCCGCAGCAGCAGTTGGTGGTCACTAACCTTTCTTTTCGCGCGTCGCCCTCAGAAGTAGGGAGAACGCATGTGTGTCCCAAGTGGACACCTTTTGGAGGTGCCTTAAGCGCACTATCAACAAGTGCTCACTATTGCAGATAGATCTGCAGATGTCTCGTTACACCACAATAGTAGCAGAACGCCGCGTCCATACAATATGGATTGACGATTTCCTGACCCAGCCTATGAGAGCACTGGGACTTATGGACTTTGGACCGAGTTGATCGCCATTCCTGGCAGGTTCACGGTGTAGCTATCAGGGTTCATACAGCTACCTTCATATGATGATTGCCTTTGTAGGTTGTACGGTTGTCGGCTATGTGGCAAGGCTTATGTGGGAATCCCGTATAATTCATTATCAGGGGCAGCTCTGCACGCAGGACTCCAGATGCGAGAAACTTATTGGAGTGGGAACCTCCATAAGGGGGAACCTAGAGCAACAATGACCGCAAAAGATGACAGGCCTCTGAGTAAACTTTACAAGCTAGCATTCGTACGAACATTGCATGAGAAGTAGAGGCAGCAAAGACTTATAGACATATTATATATATATATGGATCCGATAACAAGATTTGACTGGTCGCCTGCACGTACCTTTACATGATGGGAACTGTCTGGGCAGCTTGCCTGTATGATGCCAAGCTTAAACTTTTCATGTGCTACAACATACTCCGGAAGTCTCGGTTCAAATCCATGTGCTTCCATGATTGGCGTTGGACATTGGAGAGGTGTAGCGCCAAAAATGGGGAGATATGCATGCGATTCTTTATGCTAACATGAAAGACATAGATTGACCGGTGCCATGCATTCTTCAGGGATCGAGACAAGCATGGTTTTGCCGGCAGATTGTAAGAGTCCCATCGTCGAATCAAGAATATACTATAGGACATGAGGAACAGCCGAAGGATTAACGCAAGATAGATTTATCGGAATGTATCCATGAGAACCCCAAAATGAAAGTTAGTTTAGAACCATATTTCACACTGAATGGGCGCCCGTATCTTGCATCAAGACTAACAGGGTTGCGCAGCATTGAAAATCATGTGCATGCTGTGTTAGTATTATATGTTTTCATGACCAAAATTCATGGGAAACAGCGCTTTGACTGTAACATACGGGGCCCGTAATGTGTTACACTCTCAAAAAAATATGGTTCATAAATATGGTATAGTTCTGGCATGGGGCTCTGTCTTTGGGCTTGTCCGGGGGGGGGGGGTCTTGCTCAAGCGATGAAGACCAGACCTGGAAGCACAACAGTCGACTTTGAATCAAGGATCGGGAGGTATCCAAACGACTCTTCATAATTCATACCAACCGCTTCATCCGCAGAATGAGTGTTTAGGCATTCCGCAGCACTACACTCCGGCAAAGCGGCACCTTGACCAAGGGCATCGTCACCTTCTCCTCCCTCGGCGTCGACACACACTCCTGTGATGCGGTGTATGCATCACTGTCCTGAAGCTACTGTTCCGGCCCTAAAGAGACGACGCTGTTTCGGTGGGATCCTGGCCAAAACCTTATGGCTCCCGTTACCTTCAGGCCCGGCGCATTCGTTCTTCAACCTGAGAAAAACCCCGAGGATAATTAGATGTGAACCTACATGCAGCAACGATCGGGTCGAGCTGGTTCAAGATGCAAGCGATGAGGCAGGGGTAAAACAGCAGCATCAAGCTCCCCAATCACGAGATATCGACTTCCGGCAAGCCTCAAGCAATGCTGCCATAAACTTCTGAATCCGACATCCCTAGACATAGACATGGATCTTTTTACTAAGTTCCCCAAACCCTGGATGCGCCTTGACCCACGGCATGGCCAAATTCTCCTCCCTCGGTGTCGGTGTGGACTCCTGCCATGTGCCCCTCCCACAGTCACAACACGGTTTGGGGATGTCGATGGATATACGGATTTCGGGCTTTCAGCCCTAGGGTCTGGGCCCGGGGGGTTTACGACTAAGGCCTGTTACTACCACCTCTCGATCCGTGAGTTCTGGGTTCGTGGAATGACCAAGGGCATGTAGTGACTCTAGGACTCCAGGAGTTGAGGCAAAGAAAGGTGCGAGCTCGGCTCCGACCGTCATGATCGAAGCGGAAGTGCCCCTGATGTGGTGGGCTAGCAGCTAGCACTTGGCCGGGTTTTGACTTCGAAGTGCCTGACTGCCGGAGATGCATTGAAGCATAGGGCAAGTGCCCCTCGCCCGGAAGTACGAACTATGGCCAGGAAAGACTTTACACTGCGTTTGCACGGTTTTGTGCCGCCCGTTCCACACAACAACAGCAAAATGAGATGTGGCTGATTGCGTCACGCGTTTGATTCCCGAACCTTCAATCGTATCATCCGATGATGCATAAACCCAGGACAAACTGAACCTGCAGGGTCGCTCAAACAAGCCCAAAGCAAAAGTCCTTAACCGGCACGCTGGTGATCGTCACGCTGGGTCGGCGCTTGCCCAAGTCGCCTTTCTTGGCCTCTTCTAGTATTCATGTATATTCATATTCATATCAATGGGGCTGTGTCTTTTGGGGACACCGTAGGGGAATCATCTTCGGTTAGTCTCGTTCTGCTGGGAGCACTCGTCTGATCTTAATGCAACGCTCAGATGCAACGATGAAGAAACAACACAAGATGCAGGCCCAACAGATCTTCTCTATGAGCCTTCGTCCGTGGTCAGCTAACGGGCATTGCTACTGCTTCGGTTCGTAGCACTAAACACACAGTTCTCGAAATCCAGCCACTCAAAGGCCACCAGGTTCACCAAGCGCCAGCCTCCGAAAAAAACTGAACCTGCACGTCCTAAATCCTTAAACATTCTTAAGCTGCAAAAACCTAAGCACACTCTAGGGGGATGTATACCACCCCCGAAGGCCTGCCAGGTTTGGATGTCAAGCATCGCCTGCACACAAAGCCGACGGGGTGGGATGTACTTGCGATTGTTCTTCCTCAGGCTCGTGTTTTGACGGCTCGGGAGGGTTTTGTCAGGCTTTACCTAGACCCCAAAGAACCTACCTTAAGGACTTGTATAAAGGAAATCATGATAAGAAACCCTACAAAGAGAGGTTCTTAAGGGTCCAGGCATGGGAAGCCAATTCCGGGCCCCGAGACTTAGCACCCCATAAGCGAGCACTCAGGCCTCAAGAGAGCAACGTATGTGCTACCCATATGCAGCGAGGGCCTATTTAGTACCAACTAGGCCAATTAGGGATTATATTATATACTTACTTTACCTCATGTTTTCTTCCCGCATGTACATCATAAGATCAAGAAACGTATGGTGATACACATCCTCGCCGTAGTTATAGGGGTGTGGGGCTCTCTGGGTGCAAGCCCTCACTAGCACACGCAGAACCCTTCAGCGACAGAAACTCGGCAGAGCATACTAAACAAAAAAAACAAGGAGATGGGCGTGACCTCTTCACAAAAAACGAGCTTAGACCTCGGTGGACCCAATAGGTACAAGGGGGAAGCATGTAATATACCAGTGGCCTACCTGGTATGTGTGAAGTCAGCATACGCACGTAGTCTCCAATCGTGCGCATCACATAAGTCGCTCAGCCCTTTGTTGCGACAGTTTATGTAAATCCCTAGCGAGGAAGCCCTGCCCATCCACTGTTCTAAGACGTTCTCGAAAGTCTTTGGTCCTTGAAAACCGTGCGCGACGCTTGTAGTTACCGACAGTCATATGCCTTATTGCTCCTTTTCATCGCAGAGCTGCGAGAGTACGGTCAGCAATAGATAGATAGACAGACAGGATCGACAGATGTAATTAAAGTACACATGTATGTATGTCAAGAATGTATATGCCGCAAATGTATGCAACGCACACTGGTCGTGTTTGACCCTGCAAAGAGCAGCCACTGGCATGTGCTGAAGACTCTTTTCTCCTCACCCGCGGGTTGCGGTCGATCTCAGCCCTTCACGGCCCAAAGCCTAGACCCTGCCGATGGATATCCTCAATTTACGGAATATACCTTCAATTATAGGGGCCTTAACATTTTTGGTTTTCCGTATATTCCTTAGTTTAGGGGTATTGGGCTCTCTGGGCTCATCACGGCCCATCACCGCATCGTCACGCCTCGCAAAGGAAGCTTCGAGTTTCGCGAAACTGAGATGAGGCTTCAAGGGAGCCCAATGCCCCTTAATTAAGGAATATACCTGAAATGATTAGGGGCCTATAATACTATGATTTAAGGCATATTCCTTAATTGGGGGTATTGGGCTCTCTAGGTTCCAAGGGAGTGCGAGACCAGGGTCTGCTCCTGGGGTTTATATGGCACACATTATTTTGCCTACTTTTGGGGGTTTAGGTATGGCGCATGTAGTTCGACAATCATGATACAGGAAGTAGGACAGGTTGTCGTGACATCCCATTGAGTTTTCTTCAGTTCCCCGACCGTAGCTTGGAAAACGGAAGTGCGGCAAAGCTCAAATGGATGTCGTGTGCAGTTTGTGGCTCTCCTAGTCGAATACAGCCCGGCAGAAACTACCCAGAGTGACGCGCAAATGAAGATATCGCAAAGCGAACTTTGCGTGAACTTTCTGAGCGCTTAACCCCAACCCCCCAATGCCCCTCTAGAAAACCCTAAACCCTATAGACCAAGAGAATCCTTGGGGCTGCTAAGGAGCCGTAAGCATTCGGATCCTCGAAGAAGTCCAGGAGCAACTGCTCGTCCCGGGCGGTCGCTGGGAGCCCATTTTCCAACTTGAGTGCCTTGGAGAGGCTCGGCTTGGCTATGGAGCTTTATCTGAACCGCCAAGAGGTAGGTAAAATAATGGCCCAAAACCCACAAAAGGCTATTATTCTACATACTTTTGGGGTTCAGGTAATACCCTAAACCCTAAACCCTCACTAATAAGGAATGTTAGGATTCTTTCTGCTAAAAGACCCTTTTCCCTTTTGGGATCGACCACGGGAGTTTGGTTCAGGAGCCCGGGCCAGTACTTGCAGCCACTACCCCTACGAAAGGCCACAGTGTGTCAGAACCATACCTGGGTAGTTCTCTAAAGTAGGGTCCCTTTTTAGGTGCCCACTATAGTACGGCACCCTTATAGAAAAAAAGGATCCTTAACAAAAACACCCTAAAGAAAACTACCCACCTAGTAAACCATGAATAGCGCAGTGGCTGAAAAGTCGGGTCTTGGAGAGCTTCGACTGCATCTGTAGAGGCAGCTGCAATCCAAAAGTTGTCTGCATGAGGGACAAACATGCTGCTGGCTTAATCCATCTTCGAAGCGACGCTTTTGAGAGGGGAGATGTTGGCCCCCTGACTGTGCATCCTAACTTGCCACGCGGCGAGCACTTTCGCAGGAGCTGTGTCGGAAGTCTGCTCCACCACCACCTGCCTACGGAGTGGGTTCAGAAGGCAGGAATGTAGAGGTCTTGATAATTAGCATGGGCCTGTGCACCATAACACGACTGGTCAAGCTATTCACGTGTTATTCCTTCAACTACAGGCTTCTGATGGCTTTTGAGGTGTAGGGCTCCCGAACGTGTCAGGATGTGAATCTACCCCGGACATCACAATTCCGGTAACCCAACCTTTTTGGAAGAGGCAAAAAGCACTAAATCCCCCCAGAGCCCGGAAGTCGGCCAAGAGCTTCTGAGGCCCACAAAACCCTGTTTAAGGAACTCGAATTAGCACCCCAACCTTTCAGGTTGTGCTATAGAGGCTTCTAGAGCCCCTAAAGCCGTACAGCATGCCTGTACAGCCGGCCCCTGCCCCCCGCCTTTGTGGTGTGGTGTGGTTGTGGGTTGCTTCCCCCCTCCCTGTGGTGTGGTTCGGGGTTGGGTCTGCTTGGGGTGGTTGCCCCCTTCCCCCCACCCCCTGTGAAGTGGGTCACCCCGGCGTCTTTGCGTAAGGAAGTCACGAGGAACCGGGCCGGAAGGGTGGATTCCATGCGGGGGTAGGTGTACTGAGAACCCGGATCATATATGAGATCATATCTATATATATATATACACACACATAGTAGTATGAGATCATATATCTATATCTATATATATATATGTATATATACATATAGTAGTATAGTAGGTGCCTGGAGGGTTAGGGTTAAAACCAAAAAAACTCCGACGCAAAACTCCGAGAGCTTCAAGTCAAGGGGCTTCACCGTGGGTGGTCGAGGTGCGGAGCCGCGGGCTTCCTCATCCCCTTCCAGTTGGGATGAAGGTGGGGCCGGCATTCGGGCTTAGGACTAAACCCTAAACCCTTGGGACTAAACCCTAAACCCGAAACGTCTGGGACTAAACCCTAAACCCTTAGGACCGAAGCCTAAACCCTTAGGACTAAGCTCTAAACCCCCAGGACTAAACCCTAAACCCTAAAGCCTATAAACCCTAAGCCCTTAGGATAACTTCGCCTTGCGGGGTTGGGAAGGCAGGGTTTAAAGATTAAAGAAGCTGGGCCACAGAGTCTGGAGCTTGCCCAGGGGCTCTCCACTCCCAAGCACTTCAAAGCCGGGTCAGGGTTGGGTTTAGGGAGGGGTTTAGGGGTTTAGGGTGTCGACGTTTAGGGTCTTTTTTTCGGCTTTAGGGGTTTAGAATTTAGAGGTGTGTGGGTTTAGAGGCTTTTGTTTGCATGCCGCGGCCGCAAACCCTGTAGCCTCAACCCTAAACTCGCAACATCTCGCAGCCCCAGAGAGACCCCGAAACCCTCGACCCCCAACTGTCATCACCTAAACACCCTCAAACCCCTAAACCCCTAAACCCCAAACCCTGGAACCCTGAACTGGAACCCTGAAGCCCTGAGACCCTGAAACCCTGAAACTGCCTGGAACCCTAACTCCGAATCCCCGGTTTGCCTTCGTTAGCTCCGCCAAGCCCGGCTCCCATGAAGCGCCGTTGTGACGGCTGTGTGGTTCCTAGGTCAAGGCATCTTAGGGTTTAGGGTTTAGGGTATATTAGGGTTTGGGGTTTAGGGTTTTGTTCCCTCCCACATAGCAAGGACGAGCCCGCGAGGGTTTAGGGTGTAGGGTTTAGAGTTAGGGCATGCCACCATGTAGGGCAACCTTGCTTCCACGGCTCTTACGGGGTGTTTTGGCTCCCGCATCGACAAAACTACTGCCGGCAAGGCAGGTCTACCGGGTGTTCGGGTGCTGTCTTTTCTGGGCTCCTGTGTGTCATCTGCCAGGGTGCCAGGGTTCAGGGTTTAGGACTCAAAGGGCCTTCGCTTCCCGATGATAGGGCCAGGTTCAGGTCGGGTTACCGGGTTTGTTTAGGAAAACGGTTTAGTTTCGGGGAACCTGACGTGGACCGCAGACATGATTCCATGCCTCTTGCTAGTAAGTACAGTAGTGAAGATATGAAGAACAAGACCATTTGTCTACGACAGCTGAAAATGTTGCCGCAACTTCTGCTTGCCCTGTTCCTCCTCTTACTCTTAGTGCGACACTGCACTATGACGACTACAATCGATTATACAAATCCGCCGGAGCAGGGGAACGAAGGAGGGGAGCGAGCGTCGGTGAGAATGCTACGGCTGCGAACGAAAACGATGACAAACACCCTACAATCCCTAGAAAGACCTTCGTTTACTATTGTCTTAAATTATGCCTTGTCAACCCGCTTCGAATCAGTCTCCAATCCTTTGCATGCCGGGGTGCGCTCGGGCACCACTGTCTGGGATGCTGTGCTTTCCTTGGGCAAAGGCCTGAGCATTGCCGTCTTGCAGTCACTTCTTTTCTAACCCCCAAATGAGTAACTGCTACAGTAGGGTACGTCAAACAGGGCAATTCTATCGCGGATGCTGATAGGGCCAGTTCTTGCTATACAGGGTGCATTGGTTTCTGTCGGAAGCCGTCATGGACGTAAACTGACCACAATCGCTTAAGATGTCTTGCAGGTATTTTTTGCCTCCAAGAGCATCTTAACCAATTGCTTTAGCATTAGGCTTTCCACTGTATCAAGATTCTGCATGTGTCAGTCAAGCAATGCGTTTTTCTCCAGGCTTGATACGCCTGCACTTCACCTCGCCTTTCATACGCGGTGACTCTCACGAATGCCGGCAACAACAGACATGCAGGCGAGCTCGCCTCACCTAAACCCTAAACCCTAACCCTCCAGGTACCTACTATAGAGGGTACTACAGCCCCTAGGGCCCCATGCAGTAGGTACCTGGAGGGTTAGGGCTAAAGTTTAAACACGTTTATTGCGTCGCGGTCTGGGGCCGGCACGTTCAACGAAGCAAACTCGAAGAGCCACTAGATCACTACGCCCTAGTCCGTCGGCGCTATACGCAGCAATGCCAGGCAAATGCAAACCCATACTATCGCAAGGTGTAGGCGAACTCAGTTTGACAATGCTCAAGACCGAACACCCCAAAACACCAAAACTGAACCCTAGCCTACACCCTGAACCCTAAAGCCTAAACCCTAAAAAGCCTACCGAAAGCCACTTCACTTCACGGCCTCTCTGCGCGGAAGCCCACTTGGGCTCCCTTCGCTGTGTTTCCACTCCTGAGACACAGACTCGAATATCCCGGTTTACTAGAATGACCATAATAGAGGACCTAAAAGTGCCTTAAACTATTTCGACTCGCACATTCCCAAGGGTTTGCAGATTGGGCTTTATAAAGGTACCTCAAAACTTAAAACAAGATCCCCGCGCAATTGCCGCATCGGTCGCGCACTACGGGGCTCTGAGGTCTCTGATTCCTGTTGCCAGAAACTCAACAGTGCGAGCTTCACAGTATCTATGGACACACTGGCTACTACATAGTGTGAAGAAGCTGACGACGTGCATCCGCATTCCCGGACCATGAGTTGAATAAACCCTAAAACCCTAAACCGTGCTGGCGTGGTCTCGAGATGCCGTGACAAGCAAAACACCGTCACAACCCAAAACCCTAGCCCTAAAACCCTAACCCCCCCAACCCTTATCAACCAATAAAGCTATAAGGCTCAACATCCCAAAACCCCCCCCAAAAAAAAAAA
>CAJNJA010080419.1:0-11532 GCA_905231915.1 Symbiodinium necroappetens | reverse complement strand
AGAGTTTAGGGTTTAGGGTTTGCCGTGGAACATCTTGCGACAAGGCCCTATGCTCCATACATCCCCTGGCCGAAGCCCCAAACCCCTAAAGCCTTCGAGCCTCGAGATGACGCCCTAAGCCTGAGTTCTTTGTTAAAAACTGACCTCGGGTCAATCCTAAGTTGGAGGCGTGGCATCCCGTCGGGGGTCCGAGTTTCAGGGTCTTCTTAGAGACCGAAGGGTTAAGGCTTAGGCGTGAGAGACCGGACTCTTGCTTCTGCCTGTGCCACATCCATGGACAGTTACGTCATTACGTAGTATGGTCCACTGCGTGCTGACGCTCAACGATCAAGTATTTCTTGCGGCATGCGGGCATCGATTCATCGGCGGCTATTGGTTTCGGAAAAGTGCACGCGTTGGGGCTTTGCGTTTCGAGCTCGCAAACCACTTCCCAACAGTCTAGCGGTCTAGCGCTCACGGAAGCCGAAGGGCTTGCAGTTCTTTTGCAACATCATCGAAGTTTGCCCTTCAACCATCAATATGGCACTTGAAACGCCATCTTACACTAGCCCTTGACAATGAGCCTCTACATGGGAGTGCCGATTCAGATAAGGACCCTTCGTACATACAGACCCCGAGTGGTACTCCGTAGGATTCTTATTTAAAAAGCCACCCCCTAACAAGGTGCCCAGTGCAAAACTTCGAAAACCGCGATAAGGCGCTAGAAACCATCTGCAAACCCTAGAAAATCGTAGAAAGTGTTTGAACAGGCCTTAATTTCAAGAAGCCCTCGCTACGCTGGAGGTGGCCTCGAGCATCTCGTGCTCCTGTTTGGCGGCTGCCAAGTCTACCAGCCTAGGCGGGTGGAGCGCTCCAGGGACGGGTTGGGGTCCGTTCAGGGTTTTCGGTTCCCGCTTGGCACTGATGGAAGTTGGGTGATCAAGAAGTCAACAAGACGACTCAACCATTATTCTGCCAATCCGCAGGATACACATCAGAATAACACAGCACACACAGGGCTACACTGAGCCAATGCCAGTCACTTTGGACCACTTTCCTCTTTATCTATCCCTAAACCCTAAACCCTAAATCTCATGACTCCTCCTCCCTTCTCAGTCTTCGGTCACACCTAAGCCAGCCGTTCGAGCAACACGGCAAGTCGGGGCCAGCCAGTCATATCCGTTCCATTGCCAAACTCCCCACAGAACAAAGGCTGCCGTCCTTCTAGCTAATCTAGAGAACTACCCATCTGCCAATCTCTGTGTAAAAACACAGGGACAGGTTCCAGCTTCCCATTTGTTCATGTCAGGGCCTTGACAAGTGGAATAGGATTTGAGGGCCTGTTCTACTATGATTATAAGAGAAGGAGAACTAGAAGGGGATACTGTTTAAGTTGCCTGATTGCCTCGCACGCTCGGCTTTCTGCCTCCCTGTTGGCCAGTCTCCATGGGCAGGCTGGTCTACACATCTACATGGAGCAACTTTTGGATTACGTCTCAGGGCTCAGGATTCAAACTTTCAGGCCGAAAGAGATCGAGTGCATCCGGTGACGATGTGGATTCAAGGCTTGAGGCTTGGCTTTCTTCATGCTTCGGAGATTGGAGTCAGTAGAGTCGAGGGATGAGATAACGCGCGTCCGGCAGGGGATCCGGGTCCGTTTGACGCAGGAACCTGCAGGAGCATCAGCATCTTGGAGGTTCATGGGTGGTTATATGTAGGGTTATAAGTCCCCTAATATGGTATATAAGTATAGTTACTCCTACTTATAACAACCCTACTCATAACTATTGCCGTGAACCTCCAAGACGCATGTGCAAGCTGGCATGTAGCTCTGGCTTGTCCTCCCCATCTCTATCTCCAAAGGCACTTGTTGTTGAGAGCTCGCGTGAGCTTACAGCACAATCGAACACTGATGCCCTGCAGTCGCGAAGCCGCAAGATCTTTCAGATATGAATCAAATACCACTATTATTGGTGTTATTGTTGTTCTAGGACCTGTCAGGCAAATTTCTGGCCACCATTGGCGCCCCCAATGGGTTAATGGATCGACTGCTTGGATTCCGAGCGGTACCCTTCTGGTAGCCCTTAAAGAACCCAATCATCTGTCCACTCTAAACCCCAAACCCTAAACCTTTGCTCTTGCATTGATGCGCGAGGCTGCTTCCGAGTCCCCTGCTCCCGGCTCTCATCCTCTAGCTCCCGGCATCTCGTCTGCAGCCTTGGAACTAATTAATCTACTACAACGTACTAGGATGTACAGGTACTGTAACATACTATAATGTACTCCAATGTCTCGTCTGCAGCTTTAGCCGGTGCATCGGCAGATTCTCAAGTCTTCTACGCTGGGGCCAGCACGCTCTAAGTAGGAGTGGGGGGTTCTTTGGGCCAAATTGGGCCAAAGCTAGAACACATTCTGGAGGGGTGTATCTCTCGACGAAGTGCCCGATCAGCCCATACGCGAGGAGGGACCACGAACACCCACATCAAACATAGGGATCAAAGGCATGAATGACTGACCTGTTTCTGGAAGGCTTGCCTGTGCTTGGCCTCTGGGTGGATGCTGAGTCACAGGCATGTCGACTAGCTCCTCGAGTGCCGAGATGTTCCTTCGGGTTCAAGGTTTACGCTCTCACAACTCAGACTTGCCAGATGAGATCTCAAGGTCTAGTGCAGGACGACCAGTGAGTAGCGAGCAACAACCATGAGCCGCCACTTAAACGAGCACATCATGCCCTTGCTAAAAGCCTGTGTTGCTACAGTCTTTGCACAAGGTCAGCTGCCTGCAATCACAAGGAGCCACTATGCCAGTACTGTCCAACTTCAAACCCGGGAACACCTGAGAAATTCCAATAGGCGACGGAAGCAACGTGGAACCTTTTGCTTTCCTCCCTAGAGGCTCCATCTTGAAAACGCGCGTACCCAGGGGAGCTGCCCTAGCCGCCGGCCATGTTTACGAAGGCAGTCCGGGGACTTCCTCATCATCTGTTTCTGCACTCAGCAGCCACGCTCGGATTCCATCCTCACCATCCTGCTGGTCGCGGGCGTCGACGGCTTTATCCCAGGCGCAGCGGATCGTCCGGCAGCAGGCTTTGTACGTGGTGCCACCTTTTTGCATCTTGGCGACCTTCTGGTAGTTTGGCCTGCCACGGGAACATTTCGCAGTTCCTGCTCCGAGGACGATGCAGCTCGACATGCAATGCTGATGGCTAATGTCGGGCTCCTTTCGCCTCTCCTTTTCGTTCCAAGAGCCCGAAAAAATCTTCCAGGTCACGTTCTCCCCTCCCGGGTGCAAGGGCATCTCCATAGTCGGCTTCCCACAGACGGTGTCGCAGGTATTCTCGCGCTGCCACTTTTCCATCTTGGTCATGAAAGTCGGGAGGTGTTCCTTGACGTACTCAATGGAGGGAAGCTTTTTGCACTGCTGCTGCAGATCATCTTTGCTCCTTGCATAGGGGTGGTGGATCAGAGCTTTCTGCTGCAAAGCCATGCGCTCGTACTTCGGGTACTCGGGGTACGGAATCTGGAGTTGGTACGGCTCATTGAACTTGCCGTTCTCAATCTTGAAGACATCGCCGGGGTGGAAGTCACCGGGAAGAAGCTGTCGCGCACCGGATATGTCCTGGCTTGTGACGCTTCCGTCCCTGTTCATCTGCAGCTCGCCATCCCAGATCATCGCCATCAGGGCAGCAAACTGGGAGCAAAACATGTTCTTGAACTTTTCTGTCACCTCGCGGGTAGACTTTGTCCACGCGCGGTAGAACTTTCCCAGAACCGATTCACTCGTGGTGAACATCTTCAGGTAGGCCACTCTGCGAGAATGAAAGCAGGCGGACATCGTAAGAAGCTGATCCATTTCAGCATCGTCCAACTTCTGCTTCCTCGGTTTGATATAGACGCGGAGGCTTGCCGGCCAACCATGAGTCAACTTGTGGTACATGTCGACGTAGTGAAAGCCCTTCTTCCATTCGGTAGTTTCCATATCCTCCATGACGTGGTTGCTCACCTCCAGCATCCCGAGGACCGAAGTCGCACCGTCAAATTCCGGGATGTAATGCAGCGAACCGTCTCTACCTGGTTTGGACCAAACAGCCATCCCGACGTGCATCACACCGGCTCCGGTAAAAGACATCTGGATCTGGGAAACAATGTCGGTGGAGAAAAGGAAGACCAAGTCTCCAGTTTTCAATTGGCGGTATCCCCGCGCAGGGTCGTCCCAGTAAACGCAAGTTGAATTCTGGCATGAATCGACGAACCTGTCTCTCGGGATAGCATCATCCTGTGTGCGGACACCCTGGGCGACAGCCAGCAAAGCGATGGCCAAAATCATGGATGTAGCTCTCATGTGTTGGAAAGACAACGGTAGCGAGAGGCCTTTGAATTGTAAGTCCTTGTCCAATCTGAGCCACATTCGTAGCCATTTCGGGTTTAGGGTTTTCGGACGATCACAGCTTGCCAATGCTTTCTCGCTTCGATGCAGCCTCGATGCCAATATGCTATGAGAGACTGATATTACAATGACAAACATTTGGCTTATTCACTCGTTACCCCTGCAATGGAAGCTGTCCTTGGCCTCTGTCCCCGACGAACCTGGCAAAAAATGCCTGACCCTGTCCAGAACCTGTGGACACAGGCCCCGGATTTCAAAACGTGATGTGCAGCGTAGGCAGCCTTTGGAGAAACACGCCTACGCAATGCAAAGACCAGATTCATGCTGCCTGGGCATATTTCTTGATAAGAGCACAAACAGTCCAGAAACAAACACTGCTGCCACTTTGCATAGCACTTAGTGCATTTCCTACATGCCACGAACGACGTCC
Source organism: Symbiodinium necroappetens (assembly GCA_905231915.1). Lineage (NCBI taxonomy): Eukaryota > Dinophyceae > Suessiales > Symbiodiniaceae > Symbiodinium > Symbiodinium necroappetens. The sequence goes on along the minus strand of CAJNJA010080419.1, from coordinate 6,737 downwards.
TCTGCCCCTGCTGCACTTCCCAGCGCAGGCTAGCAAGCTCCTAGCAGCAGAATGATCGGTGACTACACAACAGTTCGGGCCTGCGACGAGTGCTGACTACCTGACCTGACTCGGGGCTGCAAGAGCGGTGGGGGCTTCCCAGTCCGGAGGCAACTCGAAGCGCGAAGATATAAAGGCCTCCACAATCTTGGGGCTCGTCGGTGATGTCGGCTCTTTTGTCCTGGACCTGTGTGTTCTTGTTGCAGAAGGGGTGTGCAGGCCCCTAGGAGGCTGCTGCCTTGAAGCCCAAACCCTGAGCCCTACCAAAACTGAAACTACACATCGCTACATCCAATGATGCAACCTGAACATCCCCAACCCTGAATTACTCATTTCTTGGCCAAGACATACATATAAACATGCATATGCAGTCATGCTTTGTGCATATCCGATTACGCAAATGGTACTTTGCACAGACCTATGCCAACAAGTGATAATTGCAAAGTTTGCCTAAACCCCTAAATCCTAAACCCTGCTGGCTCAGACTCTGCTTCAGAGAGGCAGCTTTGGATTTTCCGGTTGAGGCTTGGGCCTTGGGGGTTTATGATAGAATCTAAGGCAGAGCAGAAGTCAACCTGCTGCTGCTGCAACTTGAAGCCTGACCCTGCGCGCTGCACTCTGAGCTCTGATACAGCAAAGCCTGCAAACTCGAAACTCGTCCTCCTGAGTCGAAGTCCCGGAGCCCAAACGCCACCGAATGGAACGGCCCACGAGCCTCACCGACTCGGTGGCTTCGTTCTCTTCCAGCGTCTCCTCCTCCTCTTCCTCGTCATCCTTTTGACGGAGCTGGGAGTGTGGAGAATCAAGCCGGGCATTGCTTAGTTACGGTGGTGCGATGTGGCGGCCTGCATTGAGAGGAGTTCGGCGCTGTTGAGTGTTAGGTGGTTGAGGGTATGAGCACAGGCACACTGCCAAACTTGTCCCTGCTCCACACACCAGAATGCGGGGGTCAAAACAATGTCTCCAACTGAGCCCTTGCTCCACAAAAACCCATGTTCCGCTACACATCTCGCCGAACAGTTGTCCGCAACAGAAGGGCTCGATTCTAGACTTGAAATCACGTTAAAGTTGACCACATTCGAATCCAGAAACGATGTGCTAGGCCTCTTCAATCATTCAATCAATGCTCAACCCTGTGAAAACTCTACAGAAAGAGCCGAACTGTTGAAAACATGAACCCTGAAGACTGCCGCCCTCAAGCTGAACTCTCAAGCTTAAGGCAAACACTGATGGATCCGTAGAAATACAATTAGGGAGGTGCAAAGAGAATACAACGTTGACACCAATAACAAAAAGACTAACCATGCCTCTGAAGATGCTTCTCGTAAAGACTATTTACTATCACCAAAAGCAAAACACCACTAGCTAACAACTCTTTTCCAGTCTACATACTGGCGCAATACTGCCTGGGCCTAGACAGTACAGAGGCCGTTAACCTGTCCAGCGCCGACGCTTTCGGAAGACAGAAGCGCGAGCACTCGTCTCGGTGCTGTAGGACCACACAGAATGTACACACAAATGCTTCGTACAGAAAGTACAGGTGTGTATATATATATATATCTATATATATATATATATACATGTCTGTGTGTGCGTTGTATGTGTACGTATATGCATACGCCCGCACATAGAGATATACATATACATATCAATATACATATACATAAGATGTCATACGTGAAAGCCCCGTCCCGGCCTCCTCAGGGGGCGCGAGGCTCCGGAGGACCTCCGGCGGCGGAGGGCCGGTCAAACCCACTGCCTGGAGAAGCTTACGGATGCTTAGGGTTCTGGGTTTAGGTTTTCGGCTTTAGGGTTTCTTGGGTTATTGTAGGGTTGAAGGCTTTATGGTTTAGGGCTTGGGTGCGCATGTTTGTAGATGTTTGTCAGGGTGTAGGGTTTTAGGATTTAGGGGTTCGGGTTTGTAGGGTTTGGTGGTTTGGCTTCGGGTTGTGCAGGGTTGTTCTGGCAACTTTTCCCTGGTCTACATGTGCTCACCAATCAACCCCGTGGCTTGGTAGGTGTGTATTTGTTATGCTATGTATATATACATATATATACATATATATACATATATATGTATATATGTGTGTGTATGTATGTATGTACGTACGTACGTACGTACGTACGTACGTATGTACGTACGTATGTAAGTAAGTTTGTACGTATGTATGTATGTATGTATGTATGTATGTACGTATGTATGTATGTATTAATGGTATGTATGTATGTATGTATGTATGTGTGTATGTATGTGTGTATGTATGTGTGTATGTGTGTGTGTGTGCGTGTGTTTGTTTGTTTGTCTGTTTGTTTGTTTGTTCGTTTGTTCGTTTGTTCGTTTGCTCGTTTGCTCGTTTGTTGGTTTGTTTGTGTGCTTGTGTGTTTGTTTGCTTGTTTGTTGGTTTGTTTGTTCGTTTGTTTGTTTGTGTTTTATGCATGCAAATGTTGTTTTATTGCTGCCTGAGCGAATCGGCATAGCGTATGCAGGTGGCCGCATGCTCAGGGGAGGCAAGGTTGGCAACAAGATAAGATAACATGCTCTATCTCCTGCTTTGCCCACAACTGCTGAACCAAGGTCTGTACAAAACCTACGGCAAGCGCAGGTCCCCATTCTTGTAGTGTGAGGAGCAGGCTCACTCAAGCGTGTCCTGCTCCGCAGGAAGCAAACAGCCGCCTCAAAAGAATTGCATCCCTCAAAACATTTATGAACGCCACACTGACTCGGTGGCAAAGTACAAGCCTTGCGCCACCAGCTGGCCAGCCTTGTCCTTGTCTGAGGCCGCTCCACGCATGACTTCCTTGGCCTTCGCTAAAAATCCGGGATGCAGCAGCACCGGTCCCCGCTGTCTCATGAGATCTCTTTTCGCTGCGTTGCCCTCATTGTGCATGAGAACAGCGCATAACAAGCCCATTTGCAAGAGGCCAACGTATGCCCAGCAGTGCATCTCCAGGAGGAAAGTATCGATGTCGTCGGCTGTCGAGCTAGACCCGGACGCTTCCAAGTAGGCACGGACAAACTGCTGCTGCGAACCAACGTCGAGGATTGCGTCAGGACTGAACCCGCAACGAAACCTCGGTCAGGAAATTGATACGGCTCCCAGTCGCGACTAAGCAATGATCCGAGCACCCCTATATTTCTGTGTGCGGCCCGAGCTCGGCATGTCTCATCTTACGGCCTACATGTAGCTACCCCCAACTCCTTGCAAGCGAAGCTGCAGCATGAGAACAATGTAAGCCAGGTCGGCACCCGCAGGTCCCACTGCAGTCATGTCAAAGTCAATGAGCCGCAACTCGCCCCGGTGCCACATGATGTTGCCTAGATGTGCATCGCCGTGAACGCAGACCTCAGTTGTTCTGGACACTTTCAGAGCTGCTGCACTGCAACTTCCCTGCGCTCATTGTGGAAACCCGTCGCAGCCCTCCGCATGTGCCACAACAAAAAATAAACGAAGACCCAAATCAAGCACACGAGGTTTATAGGGTTTAGGGTATACTGTTCCTTGCATTAAGCATTTTGTGACAAGGCAATCCGGCAAGTCATCAAATCCAAGCCAAGCTGCGCTGCGGGACGTTAAGCCCTTTGTTGGAAGCTCCGGACAAACGGGCAAAGACTTGACTTCAGCAGCAATGTAGTCCCAATTCACGCCTGAGGATTCTCAAGCTCCCTCCCGAATTCCTCCGACTGTCCATGTCGGCAACAAAAAGACTGAACCCTTTACCAGCATCTACCCATTATCCGGGCCCTTAACCCTCTTAAATTACAGCCAAACCTGTCGAATCACGCGCCTAGCGCAGCCAACTCCAACTTGTTCCTCTCGGGCACCAGACCTCAGCTTGTCATGTGGGTAGTTCTCTAAATTATGGTCCCTTCTTAGATGCCCAATATAGTACGGCACCCTTATAAAACGGACCCCAAAAGGACCCTATTCTTGAGAACTACCCATGTGGCTTTCTGGGTTTCGGTTTGGCGGTCCACAACGGTCTCTGCGGTTAAGCGGCTTAGGGCTCAGGGGTCTCGTGCTTAGGGCCTGGAAGCTCGCGGGGGTTGAGGGTGTTGATTCTGGAAAGCAGCAGTTGGGGTAGGAAACGCTAGGTTTTCTCGACAGGCTGCTTGAAACTTTGCCAAACGAATCGGAACAAAACCAACGTTACAAGTTGAGAACAAACTGCTGGACCTGGCACCTGGGGCTGAAAGCTAATGAGACATGCGCTATAACTGCTACAAATACAAATCTTGCATAGTATTGGGCGGCGAAATCTGCAGCCAAAGCACCAAGCAAACGTGGGAGAACCCACAAGCAGAACGCCCAATCGCTTTCGTGCTTAGCGAGTACTCCGTCTGCAAGCAGTTTCTCACAAACAGGCTGGAACCATGAAACGTCAGCTTTGTGCAGCCGTGCGTACAACGATCCAACCATTGCCAGGGTTTCACTGGTCAAGTCCTCTGTTTTTAATGTGCCGCCATCAAAGAATTCGTTCACTAACAAGATATGGCTTCCGTGGACCAGAGTGCCGATATGGTGCGGACCCAAACCAGACAGAGCTTCTTCAGCGAGAGTTTTGCTGTACAAATCTGTTCCGGACCAGGATGGGATGCTGACCACAACCTTGTGCCGCCCATCATCGGCGAAATACACTTGATGCCACTCTGTTTCGTGGCTGGGTGTCAGATGCAACTCACCAAGCGAATCTGCAAAAAACGCAACGTTTTTGGCCAGTACATCTGCGATACTTGCGACATCCATGGTGGCTCGAGTGGCGGGAAAGTTTTGGGGTGCCTGTAATGTTCGTAGTCCAGTACGGCAACATGAAACATATCATTACATCGTGCCCAGCATGGTACGTCGTGGATTGCATCGCTGGTGCCAGAGCTTGTGTCTTCAAAATTCTTCAACCCAAGCGTCAACACAGCATATGACGTCCAGATCCTAGAAGCGAAGTTGCCGAATACAAGGATCCCACACTTCCACAAATCTGGGAGTTTCCGAAACTAAGGGGCACCCTCTTTGCGGGTCCTTATAATAAGGATCCTAGTATTTAAAGTGCTACATTATGGTCCCCTATTTTGGGAAACTTCCATCTAAACGTCCAAAGTAGTTGACATCGGCGCCTCGCGGAGCTGGCACAACCACCACAGCCTCGGCGGACTTTAAAGTTGGAGGATGTTGAAGGTTTCGGATGGTTTCGGGTTTGGAGCGTAACGGTTTAACCCTAAGACTTGATTTCTGCTCAAGTGTTTCACATGCCACGGCGAGGCCAAGCCACGAAATTTAATGGTCGATGTCAGGAGTCAGGATAGCCACAAACCCTGAAACCCTCAGCCTACACCCTCAACCCGGAACCCAAAGCAATGCGTCGACTTTTGCACGGAAATGACATCCTGAGCCCGGGACTGTTTGGCTGCCGAGTCGCCTTCCTCACAAGTCTCACTGGCTAACATAGTTATCTGCTTGCTGTCGCTAGTTGCATTTATCATCCTAATGACATTGTATTATAATTTATAATTACGTACTTTGTGTCTCTATTACTATCAATATCTGTCTATCGCATAAAAATGTACCATTTGCCCCCAGGCCCTACTCTGAATATTCGAACGCCTGCACTGGCTCGTGTCAAATCAACACTACACGTCCGCGCAATGGAGGCCTGCGCATCTGCCATTGCTGACAAACCAAATCGGTCGACGTACTCATTGGTGGGTTCGTTCCATACGGTGGCGCACTTGCAGGTGACAGTGCGGCCCCAAAAACCAATAGAACGACTTGGCTTTGGTGGGTTGAGTTGTAATCTGATTCGGCTTGTTGATGTTCAAGTTTGAACCGTTTGTCTCCTTGCTTGTGTAAACTGTTGGGCCTAAGCCTACCACATGAAAGATTTTTGACCGCTTCATCCAGTCTTGTATATGGCAAGCGGGTCTTGATCCACCATGTCGGCAAATCATCTTGTATATGGCAAGCGGGTCTTGATCCACCATGTCGGCAAATCATCCGGGCACGGATATTTGACAGCGTGACAATGTCCGAAGCAGCGCAATGATGTCGCGCAAATAGTGCGGAGAACACTTCCCTAAATGGCAAGGGTGGCAACGCAGTGGCCGCAGTGCCGGGGCCACTGTGGACAAGCACGTGTTCGAGACGCGGTTCGTTGACGTAGAATCTGCATCTCGGGTATTGCTGCTGTCCCGAAGTGGCGCCGGTGCTGAGAATCTGTCTTGCCGGCCAGGCGCTGCTCCGGGGGCTCCGTCTCGCACGAGATGCAGAAACCCTAGGCAAAATTAGTGGTGGGGAAACCCTGCACCCCAAAAAAAAAATGTTGGTTAACCCAAAGCCGACAAAGAAGCTGCTACTGACAAACCCCCAAACCCTACAGTAACAGGAGATGCTGAAACCTTCCAAAAAATAGTTGGGAAACTCCAAGCCGAAAAGAGATGTTGGTTGACCCAAAGCCGGCAAAGAAGCTGCAGCAGCTGCTGCTGCTGGTGTTGTTGTTGCTGCTGACACGTCTGGTGTTGTTAGTGGTGGTGCTGCTGCGATGCGGCTAGTCTTGTTGTTGGTGGTGGTGATGCTGCTGCTCTTGTTGGTGGTGGTTCTGCTGCAGCTGCTGACACGTCTGGTGTTGTTGGTGGTGGTGCTGCTGCTGGTGCTGGTGCTGGTGCTGGTGCTGCTGGTGCTGGTGCTGGTGCTGGTGGTGTTGGTGTT
>CAJNJA010080408.1:0-17541 GCA_905231915.1 Symbiodinium necroappetens | reverse complement strand
GGTTTTAGGGTTTAGGGTTTTGCTCCAGCAAACGCCAAGGCTGCAGGAGACAGCTGAGACCGAGAAGGCGGAGGCAAAGGCGAAGGCCCAGTCTTCAGTATAGTATACGCACCCTACCCATAGGCCCCTAAGTAGTTCCTTCTTGTGGTTTATATTTCGAATCCAGGTAATCCCCAAAAGGAACTACTTAGGAGCCTATGGGTAGGGACGACAAGGGAATATTGGAATGAAGTAAGCATGGAAAACAATCTAGGGACTATACGGGCATGTTATTATCCAGTATTCTGACCCCTATGTGGCTGATTTGGGGTTTAGAGTCTACTGGATGGGTTCAGGGCTTGGAGCTCAGGGGCCAAAGTTACTGGTGCCCAAATGATTTCTCGGGGTATCTTTTCCTACCTCATGATGTATCGACAAGTCCGAGCCCCCCAGCCAAGGTTCCCAAGGCTTTATAGGGTGGTTCGAGGGTTGCATGCGGGTTTCAAGAGTGCATACTAGATTTGAGGTAGTACCTCTATAGTCTCTATTGTAATTCGTTTTGGGGGTTCCCTGTTGGGCTTCTAAACATGAAGTTGGTTAAGCCAAAAAACTACACTGGGGATAGGTAGTTTTGAAGCAGTCATCTTGGTTTCAGGAGTTTTGTTGTCTCTGGACTCTATTCGGAGGTTTGGTGTTCTACGGTTTCCCGCTATTTCGGTTCGCGGTACCTAGGTTTAGCACGATAAACAAAAGCTACAAGCCGTGACTGGAGATTTCAAGCACCCAAAGTATGCTTGTGATCAACAACCAAGCATATGCATGGTGAGAGGTTCTGGATATCCGCGGTGGTGTATCAAACCCTAAACCCTGTAAACCCTACAGCCCCAAACCTAAAAGCCGTAAGGCCGCAAAGCACAACCGCTCATGACCAGACTCTACAGCTGGTCAACCCAAATCCTAAGCCCTACATCCTAAGCGTGGAATTATTCCGACGCTCAGTATACTATAGTACATTGTAGTATGTTTTAGTATCTTCTAGACAGTATATACTATTTCGACACCCTACCCTGAGGAAAAGCCTACACCCTGAAATCCTAAAGCCCAAGACCTGATAGCCAAACCTCCACGCCTCTTCTGAGAGACATAAGCTGGTTGATGGAAAACTCCCTAGACGTCGGCGGGTTTTAGCAGTTCATGTTCAGATGTACTTTTTTGGGGGCCCTAGAAACCTGAACAGAAGCGCTAAACCTTAAACCCTAGACCCTAAACCCTAAAACCTGAATTCTAAACCCCAAACGACCCTCCTGTACCTGTGGCTGCAACTCGGGGAGTTGTAGAGGCGGACGAAAGCTTGAAACGCGCCGAAGAGCAGCTGGAGCGGCTTTTTTGGGCTTAGGGTTTGGGGTTAGGGCTTAGGGCTTAGGGCTTATCGGGTCTTGCGAGGGTTTTTAGGTTTCACAGAGAAGTTTGGGCCAGTTGGAGGGTTTTTGTGCCGTTTTGGTAGGGATTCTACGAGGGTGCAGAGTTCTAGGATTAGGTTTGAGGGCTGAGATTACATGAGCGCTCACATGGTGTAAGCTTACAGGGGTCAGGGTTAGGGGTTTAGGATGTAGCGGTGCAAAGATGTGGCCATGGGATATTGCAGTGGCTTGGAGGATTCTGCTGCTACTGTCAAAACTTATCGTCTCCATTCTAGTTTCTTTTCTGGGATAGCTTATAGGATCCTAAGCCTAGACTTGGTTAACCCCCAAAAAAGCAACTTGAATGGAGAGTATGGGTACTACCGCTTCTCGTGCTGTTTTTTGCTGCTACTTGTGGACTGCTACTAGCGCTCAGACTGGTGCTAGAACCGTTGCCACTGCCACTGCCCTTACGACGAAGACGACGGCCACCGCTACGACCCCACAAATCCTGATCCGCTGGAGATGACCATCCTTAAAGTCATGTATAGATTGTGTAAACTCCCAGCTTTCCATATTAGGAATCAAGACCCTAAACCCAAAACCCTAAACCCTAAACACTAAACTATGACTTGGGAAAGTATCCCCCCCAATAACAGTGCCTAGGACCCTTTGGGGACTCTGAAGTCACGAAAAGCCCCCAAGCCGAGAAGCCTTCAGTCCCTCACCCCAAGGCTCTGAGGACTCATATTTTAAGGCTGGGTTTAGGGTTTAGGGTTTAGGGTTTTTGGGTTCAAAGACCATACTCTCTAGGGCGTTTGGGCTATTTTGAGCCTTAGGGTTAGTCTAGTTGAGTCTGAACGCGATAACCTCAATACCTTCAACAGCGCAAGTGCCCACCAATGAGTATTGGGTTTAGGGGTCTAGGGCCTAGGGTTTAGGAAGAATCAGGTGCAGCTTAGAAGCCAGAGAGGCATATCTTCTTCTGAGGTGCTTGTGCTTTTGCAGATCTGTTCAAACTCCTTGCGTATGGAATTCTAAGCACAGTCAGATGGACGTGGAAGTCCCTCATTAGTCTTCGGATGCAGCAGCGAAGCAACTCTAAGAAGCCACAGCAAGACGACCTCGTCGTCCCGCATGAACCTCAAAATCAGCGGCACCAACGCCCGTCCCAAAACCCTGAAGGCCTAAGTCTTCGCAAAGTCATGAAAAACCCTATACGCTTAAACGCCCTAAACCCTAAGCCCCTATTTTGTCAGCCCTGAATCCGAAGGAGCAGGTCGCCGGAGAGAACAAGGAGAAGGATGCCTTTCTCCAACAGCCTGCCGGCCTGTGCAATGAGAGCGGTCAGTCCCTACCTTAAGCTCCATAACCTACTTTTTTGTAGGTTCTTATTATAAACCCTGTTATGGAATTTATAGGGACCCTACAACAAAGTAGGTTTTGGTAGGTCGAGGTACTGTAGGAACCCTGATTAAGAGGAGGGGTCCGAAATCGCTCAGGGACCGGGGTTTCGGCTATGGGTCGGGAAGCCCTAGAGTGAACAAGCCGGGCCGAAGGGCTTGAGGTGTCCGACCCTAAACCCTGAGAGGTGTCCGACCCTAAACCCTGGCCCTAAGCCCTGAACCCTAAACCCCAAACCTTGAACCCTAAACCCTGAACCCTAAACCCTGAACCCCATAAACCCTAAACCCTGGTTGAAGACTGAACTGTGGAGTTCCGGGCACGGGATTCGGGGCGCAAGCTTTACGAACAACGCCTGCGAGGAGCAGGATGCAAGTTGGCCTTTCTTCCATGGTCCACTCCCGCTTAAAGCCTGTATCGGTTTCATACGGCTGATGGTATAAATCCTGCATTACCCATCATAAGGCAGGAATAGACCATAATTCCCATAGTTTAGGATCATCAACCGTAAAAAGCTCCGCAAAACACTAGAAAAAGAGACCTGGGTTAAGCCCCTGTGGATCCACCCCTATAAGATCTCCAGAACACCCGACTTAGAAGCAAAAACTCCTGAAACCCTAGAACGCCCTATAAAAACTCGATATAAACCCCTATAGAGCCCTATAAAGCCTTGGAAAAGGCTGTAACACACGGGTAGTTCTCTAAATTAGGGTCCCTTGCAGGGTCCGTTTTAGAAGGGTGCTGTACTATATTGGGGAGCCCAGAACGGGACCCTACTTAAGGAGGCCTTTATCGATAAACCCTTATAGAGCCCTAGAAGGCCTTAGAAAAGGCTCCCTAAACCCTAAGCCCTAAAATTACCCTACTTTAGAGAACTACCCACGCGATGAAGCCTTCAGTTGGTTCCCTCCCTAAACCCTAAACCCTAAACCCCTGAGGCTGTCGGCAGACTTGGAGGCCTCGAAGGCCAAAGCGCAGGAGGACCGCGAGCAGGCCGGAGGAACACCTGATTAAAAGGGGGCTACGTGGGGTTTAGGATTTAGGGGGTTTGGGGGGTTTGGGGGTTTGGGGTTTAGGGGCTTCTAAGGGTTACGGACTTTTGGGGGTTTAGGGGTTTAAGGTTTAGGGGTTTAGGGGTTAGCAGGGTTAAAGAACCCAACTAAACAGACAGCTCCCCACGGCATTGGTGTTGATTGGGTTCCTTATTTGGGGTGTGTAAGGCGCGGTGAACGAAGGGTTTCTGGAGGTTTTGTAAAGTCTTAGAAAGCAGCTCTCTCAGGGTTCTGCGAGGGCTTTCAGAGCAAAAAAACCCCAAATCCCTTAGATCGAGTCATGCAATGCCCCTGTGTTGAGGCATTGTTCGAAGGCTTTTGGGGTTGGGTTTCAACCTTGGTTAGGCATACTGGGGTCAAGGGATAGAAGGTCGAGAGTTGAGGATTTAGGGCTCTAGAGGTTTAAGTTTCGGTTTTTCTAGGGGATTCAGGCTTAAGGGTTCTGGAGGCTTAGACGGTTTCGGGTTTCGGGTTTAGGGTTTATAGGGGTTCTGGGCCAATATAACGGGGCATGGGGGGTGCTCGATGTCTCAGGGCGGAGGTTCATTGTTCTGTGACAACGGACAATGGGAAGGACCCCTAGAAGGGACCAATAGTCCTCATACCCTACCCCTTATATAGTCCCATACAGCCCCTATATAACTCCAAGGGTCCGTGTAAGGGTCTCTGCTTTAGTCCCTTGAATCCAGTTGAGGCAAGGTCAATGCCGGATTCCATTCCCAGAGATCGAGAATTCCCTGATCCTCGACCGCCTGTGATCCAAATAGCAGACACCCGCGAACCACCCCTAAAACCCTAAACCCCTAACGAGACCAATCTTCCGAAGCCAAAGGAAGCCATGTAGATGTAGATATCATCGGAAGGCCCTAGTTCAATCAAACTCGAAATCTGTTTCGGCCCGGTCGTCACGTCCTTGCCAAGCATGCACCATCCCATGCCACCCTGACATCACCTCTAGCAGCCCTATACACTCGATCCCAGAGCACCACTCAACACAGGTGCAAAGATCAGAACCCCCGATCATGCCCCTCAAGCCTTTTGTTTCAAATCCCTAAACCCCCCCCCCCCCAAACCCTCAAACCCTCAACGCTAAACGCCTAAACCTCTCAAACCTAAGCCCTCAAGCCCCTAAACCCTAAACCGCTCAACCCTAGACCCCAAACCCCTCAATCCTGAACCCTAAACCCCTAAACCCCTAAACCCTGAACCCCTGAACCCTAAACCCTAAACCCCTGAACCCAAAATCCCTAGACCCCTAAACCCTAAACCCCTGAACCCTGAACCCTAAACCCCCAAACCCCACGTTTCTGTGACTTCCCAGGCGGTAGCCAGCCAGGAGGAGCTTCGTGGCGAGCTCTCCCGCGTTGCCGACGAGCTGGAGACGTTGGGTTTTCATTGTTTTAGGGTTTTCAGGATTTTCAGGGTTAAGGGTCTGGGGTTTAAGGGTTCAGGGTTTAAGGGTTCAGGGTTTAGGGTTCAGGGTTTAGGGTTCAGGGTTTAGGGTTTAGAAGTTTAGGGTTTAGGCTTTTCAGGGTTGAGGGTTCAGGGTTTAGCGTTCAGGGCTTTAGGGTTTTCAGGTTTAGGGTGTGGGGTGAAGAACTTCCGACTTACGGTTTCAGCGTTTACACAGGATGGTTTAAAGGTATTGTGATAGAAGCCGAAGAGCAGGAGTAAGGTGGGTCATGTTGTGGCGCGTTGTGGGGGATTGATGATGTGACGCCTCCGCCCTCCAAATTTTCCTCAACCCGAAACCCCTAAACCCCGAAAGCCCAAAACCCCTAAACCCCGAAACCCCTAAACCCTAAATCACAGGGATGATAAGGGGCCCCTGTGGAGGGGATCCCTGTGGGTTGCACGTTCAATGGGCCCCATTTGCCCCCATTCGGCGGGCCGCAACACGCCCATTCCGCAAAAGCGCAATCCACAGTGACCCTGTGATTAAACCCTAAACCCTAAACCCTAAACCCTAAACCCCTATAAACCCTAAACCCTAAACCCTAAACCCCAAACCCCTAAACCCTGATGCTGAGGGAAACTCTGCCTTGGATTTCGGAAACCTGAAGCCGAAGCCATATTATGCAAATTTACGCGTAAACCTCACTACGAGGGCTGCGAAAGAGGCCCGGTTCCCTTTATAAGGAGTTTCGGGCTTTAGGGTTCATGGTTTAGGGTTTCAGTTTAAGGAGTTTCGGGTTTAGGGTTAATGGTTTAGGGTTTCAAGTTTCAGCATCCAACGGCTTAGGGTCTATATTTACATTCCGGGTTCTTTGTCCTCTCTGCCTCGCCCGGAATCCGAAACCAAAGCCCTGCAAGAGCCGAAGCCGTCAGTCCTCATAGCCTATGTTATGTGCCCAGACTACCAGCCCTTCGACAATCCCTTCTTTGTAAAGGAATACACCCTACTTATGCCAGATATGACTTAAAGGTATGTTCCTTGATTAAGGGATTTTGGGAGGTCTGGGTAAGCGAATGACTCTAGATGGAATGGGCCGGCAGGAGCAAGTCTCTAGCCAGAGTCGAGAGAAGGATGCGATTATTCAGCAGCTACTTGGGCCTCGCTGTGAGTGCAGGGGGCTTAAGGTTGCGGATTCAGGGTTTGGGGCTTAGAACTTCCATAGGTGTGTGTTTCGGGCAGTTCTCTAAATTGGGATCCTTTTGATGAGGGTGACGTATTATATTGCGGACCTAAAAAGAGACCCTAATTTAAAGAACTACCCCAATATGGATTCTGCATTGGACCAGTGCCAAATCGCTTCTCATATTGCTTCTTCCACATGCAGTCGAGAAGCCAGTGTCTGATATAACTTAACCCGCAGGACAAAAGCAGGGGGTAGCAGGGAAGTTGAATCTCGGCTCATTGTGTCCGATCACCGTTTTACGCCGAGGTAGGTTTAGGGTTTAGGGCTTTGGGCGTAGATTTTAGGGTTTAGATGGCATGTCCCCATGCCTGAATTTCCAAGCCCCTGACCTTGGGTCATAAGTCCTAAACACTACACCCTACAAAAGTAACCCTAAAGCCTAAACCCTATAAATCTACACGCGAAACCCTAATCTTGAGGGAGTGCGGGAATTCCTGAGCAGTTGAGCTCCAAGTTGGAAGCAAAGTGACTCCTTCAAACGCCAAGAAGAAGCATTATTGCTGTTCTCGACCGTTCTACTGTCAACCGTCATACATTACGATACCTAGATGATCGGCAAACTATGTGTGTGTGTGTATATATATATGCATGTGTGTGTATATATATATAGATAGAGAGAGAGAGACACAGAGACACACACATACACATACAGAGATTAACCATGAGATGTATGCATCATACAGGCTACCTATCCGTAAACCACAAACGTTAAAGACAAACTCAACATCACCTACGTCGTGTGCCGAGGCTGCAAGCCGCTATAGAAGCTGAGAAGGCCAACGCCCACAGCCATGCGGAGGCCTTTGCTTTTGCACCAGCGGAAGCATAAGTTTTATGGCCTTGATTCGGGGTTTAGGTCTATCGGTTGATTGGGGTTTAAGAAGTTATCGGCGTTAGGGGTGTCGGGTGCCGTGTTTAGCATGTCAGTTACTCGGGAACAGGGCTGAGAGTGTAGGGTGTAAGGATTCTGTGTAAGTTAAAGCAAGTTTGAACTCCAAAAGATCTGTACAAAGTCCGTAGCAAGCAGAAAGACAATGTCAACAGCTCAACTTTATGTGGTCGTGATAAGCCTTATAAAGCCAATTCTAAGTATCAAGGTTCATGTGCTAAATCTCTAAACCCTAAACCATTAAACCCTAAATGCCAACTCCTATAAAACCCCCGAGGCAGATGCGGGGCATGAGCAGCTCAGCGGCGAGGTGTCGCGGTTGAACGCGGAGCTTGCTGCTCGGTTGAGGAGAGTTGGCAAGAGCATCCGTCTCTATGGGGTGCAGGGTTTAGGGGTTGGAGACACGTAAAAAAGTACCCCCAAAGTTAGAATAAAAGGGTTTTCAGGTTTGGGGTGTGCATCAAAGTCCGGTTTTATAAAGCCGTTGATTGGTTTTTTGAGGGTTGCGTTGTCGACAATGTTAAGGCACAGTTCCATAAACCCGCCACCTGCAGCAATAATGGCACCCTTGTTACTAAAGCTTTTAATTAACCTCCCAAATACAAAGGGCAGAAGGGCACGACTGCTAAGGTAGCACCCTATACCTAAACCTAAACCCTAAACCCTAAACCCCTAAACCCCTAAACCCCTAAACCCCAAAACAAAAAACCTGCAGATAGGGTCTACTGGAATTGCCTGGCCAGCTGGAGGAAGCGCTCCGTGACCTCTCTTCTAACAACCGGGCGCAAACAACATTTCAACTTTCTTTAATTGGCCAAATATACCTTAAGCGCTAATCCCTAAACCCTAATCATCCTGAACATATGCATTGTTCCAAAACATACAGCACCCAAGGCCTTGCTTGATTCACGAAGCCTTGACCCTAAACCCTAAACCCATAAACCCTAAACCCTAAACCCTAACCCCACCCTACCAAAGGAAGAGGCCGCCAATGCCAAGAAGGAGCAAGACGCCACTCTGCAGCGGCCCCTCGTCAAGCAAAGAAGCGCGGTCCGAGTCCCACGCCCTACACCCTAAACCCTATACACCCCTAAACCTTAAGCCCTAAACCCTAAACCTCCGAACCTTTAAACCTTATCAAACCTAAAACCCTACACCCCTAAGCCCTACACCCCTAAACCCTGAAGCCCTAAACCCTGAACCTTTGAACCCTATCATACCTAAGGGCTGAGGTTCCTCAGGCATTTCAGCCTGGGGTTGATGTGCATCATGGGAAGCTTGTGTTGCACCGTAGACCCTGTACCCTGATCCCTCCTTCCTGCACACGAATACCCTAATCCCAAAGTTACTACCTAAACCCCCCAAAAGTAGGTAAAATCATGGCCCAAGACCTACAAAAGGCTATGATTTTACGTACGTTTGGGAACTTTTGGGGTAAAAGGCGATTATTTTCCATAACTTTTGGGGTCTAGGTAAGCCCAACACCCCGAACTACTCCCGAAACCCGCCGTACAACCTAAACCCTACACCCTCAACCCTAAACCCTAAACCCTAAACTGCCCTAAACCCTAAACCCTAAACCCTACACCCTCAAACCCCAGCCTCAGAGCCAGGTTGCAGGCAGAGTTGGATGCCAGTGCGAAGAACCAGTCACAGGCAAGGCTTTTGGCTCTGGACCTTGACCTGGTTAGGAGATATAGGGTTGAGGAGATACCTCAAGGTACCTTAACCGTCTTTTTGTAGGTTCTTTTTATAAACCCTGACACAAATTGTATAGGGACCCTACTAAAAGCAGGTTTTGCTAGTTTCAGGTAGGGTCAAGGGTGAGGAGCTTGATCTACGGCTTGAGACTTGGAGTAGGTTGTGGGATGTGAGATGTCGTTGATTTTGTGTTGTTCCGCTCCTGCTCAGGAAGCCTGTGTTGAATGAACATTCGCATCAATTGCATGAGCTGTCTGGACAAGGTCAGCAGTTCAGCCTCTTTATGTATGTATGTATGTATGTATGTATGTATGTGTATATATGTGTATAGCAAATACTCGTACTTATATTCGCTACAATGTCTGTTGACCGTATTACTAACCAATGCATACCTGGCAGCCTGGACATGGGATGTATACTCTATGTTTAAGGTTTAGGGTATAGGGACTTCTTAGGGTTTAGGGTTTAGGGTATAGGCAGTAAATATGTTATGTTCTTTCGCTTTTGTGGCACGATTTTCGTTTGGGCAACATTCCGATTACTTCTTGCGGGGTTGAAGCTGTGAAATTTTCACGACTACCAGACTCCTGATGGCACGAAGAAAGGAGTCCCGACATGCTGCTTGCAGATTTCGGGTTTCATCTGAGTTCAGTGCACATCATGGTTAGGTGTTTAAGGCTCTAGGGTTTGTTATTCAGGGCCTTTGGGTTGTAGGGCCTAGAACGGTGCAGCTTACTTCACACTCTCCTTACCTATGATACTCATAGCACCCGCCCTTTCAAAAAAAGAAGGCACGAATCTGCAATCCCCTTCAAAACCTAAAACGCTAAACCCTTACCCTCCATCCTAAGTACTTATACTTGCCTAGAGCCCAAAAGTATGTAAAATAATAGCCTTTTGTAGGTCGTGGGCGATTATTTTACCTACTTTGGGGGGGTTTAGGTGTTGGTTACACAGGTTCTGAGATGAAACTATAGAGAGGTTCCCAGTCCGAGATACCGGGGTTCCGAGGAGGTGCAGTCCTCCAGGGATCCGAACAGGCGCTTTAGCTTCAAAAGCTTTTTGGCTTTTTGTTGTATAAAAAAGATGCCTGTTTTGCAACCGTCTGCAGAGATTTGCTGCTTTGCTTTGTGCGTGTTTTTTTTTTGGGGGGGGGGGGGAAAACGTTTTGGCTTCCAATGGCAGGCCGATGCTCAAGGTGAGCAGATGAAGAGCGAAATTGCTCGCTTGGAGGATGCACTTGCAACCTGTCTGCATTCCGCAGTTGCAGTTTTGTGCTGAAACACAAGATGTGGTAGTAGTCATAGTTGCTGCAGACTGCTGCTGTTGCTGCTGTTCGTGCTCCAACTCCTCACCCTCCTGGTCCTCCTCCTCCTCCTACTTCTCCCACTCCCACTCCCACTCCTGCTGCTGCTCGTGCCATGTGGTATCGTGATGGTTGCTTTGTGGTCCTGCGGAGTCACGCACGCGAATTCAAAGAAAGCGCCGACTCGACAGTTTATAATCATCCGATTAAACCCTAACCCCCCAGGTACCTACTATATAGGGTACTAGAGCCCCTATATACTAGGTACCCCGGGGGGGTTAGGGTAAAGACACTTCCACAGCTGTCGCCTGCCTGCGGCGGGGTCCTCTGCTCACGTCTTCTCTTTGCAAGGCCCGACCTTGCAGCTTCAGCTACTCTACCCATAGGCCCCTAAGTCGTTCCTTTTTGTGGCTTAGAATTAGAATCCTATAAGGTAATCCCAAAGAGGAATTACTTAGGGGCCTATGGGCAAGGCTCAAGCCACCATGGAGAACAAAGACAAAGACGCCGCGACGAAGCGGCCACTTGTCTGGGACGCAGTACGGTACAGGCATATGGTTTAGGGTTTAGGGTTTAGCAGCCAGTCGCCCCAGGGTGGCTGTAAGGTCGGGGTCTTGCGATACAGACAAGTTAAATAGAAAGGGCGTGAAGCTTTTTGCTCGATCGGGATGTCTGAGTGACGATTTCAACGACTTGGTATGTGAGGCTTTCCCCCCAAAAGGTCCAAGTACACAACTAGCACTTACTTTGGGGTCTACAGTCTATACACAGTACCTACTTTGGGCTATTGGGAGCCCCGGGGTTCGGATGCCTGGCTGCCGGCGTTCCGACCCGGGAGCTGTTCCCAAGCAGGTTTCTTACGAAGCTACACGTAGGATGAATCGTTGTTGTCATCCAGCCCGGCAGCGTCCACAAAACAGGCAATAACTGGTCTTGCTGCCGCGATTTGACTTACCTATCCCAATACCCCAAAAAACGAGTACCCCGAACCCTAATACCCTAATACTCTAAACCCCGGTGTTTTCCGTTGTATTTCTTGCTTTTTGGCTATGAACCAGCTTTATATGTAACGACCCAAGGATCCTAAAGGGAAGCCCAAAAAATAAACTGCAATGGAGACTGTACCCATAGGCTCCTAAGTAGTTCCTTTTTGTGGTTCATATTTAGAATCCTATAAGGTAATCCCAAAAAGGAACTACTTAGGAGCCTCTAGGGAGACTGTAGGTACAGTTCGAGTTCGCGGATTGAGGTAGGATCTGTTGAAAGTTCAAGCCTGCAAACCTCGAAACGAAGCGTCATCACGTCGCATATTGAATCAGTGAAAACCCCAGGGCTCCAAGTATACAAATAGAACCTAGTTTGGGGTCTAAAGTATACATAGTGCCTACTTTGCACTATTCGGAGCCCCAGGGAAATTCTAGACATCAAACCTAAAACCCTCGATGACTAAGGCCCCTCGAAACCTAACTCTGAAGCTTGGAACCCTCGAATCCTCGAAAACCCTAAACCCTAAAAATCTGACGTTCCGCTACCAGAACCTCCTTTTTGAGTGGGCGCCCCTACAATTTCTACGTCGTTAACTGCTTGTTCAGGTTTTCTTGTACTTCTAGTTCTCTATATACAAGAATACACTTTGGAGTATCATTCTCGTAGCCCAATAAGTAAATAATTAAATATATATATATATATACCTGTTGCAACAAGCCCTTTAAAACAGTATAAAACCTCATCTACTTCAGGCCCTTACATCATAGATCCCTTGTAGTATTCCTTATCAGACTTATTCGAACCCGTTAAAGCTTTTTAAAGGAACTCGATCATAATTGTTCATGACACCCCCCCCCCCCGGAAACCCTAAAGCCTAAACCCTAAACCTAGACCCTAGACCCTAAGCCCTAGACCCCAAACCTTAAACCTTAGACCCTAGACCCAGACCCCCCTATATGAAACGTCGTGCCTTCTCCCTCCCTGGCCACCTGGGGAGTTGATACCGACAGGCTAGAGGCCGCCCTCGATGCTGCGCAGGAGGCCTAAGGGCCTACAAGCTAAACCCTGCAGGGCTTAGGGGTGTAATCCAGGGGACCTCTTTACGACGCAGGCCCCGATGTTCTTTGGAGTAGTGGCGGCTGGGCTTAGGGTTTAGGGGTTTCGGGGGGTCAAGAGGTTTGGGGTTTGGGGGTTTCGGTTTTGGAGTTTGGGGGTTTCGGTTTTGGAGTTTGGGGGTGCTGAGGTTTTGTGCTTAGGGTTTCGTGCTGCTTCCCCAAAGGGTGTTCTAGGACTTTGGAGGGTGGTAAATTGTAATTGCTTTTCTTTCAAGGTATTTTCAGGGTGTGCAAAACCCTAAGCCCTGAACTCTAAGACAGGGTATATGGGGTCTGGGAGGTCCGGGTATCGGGTTACAGGGCTGGTGGGTTGAAGGACAAACGGTTCAGGGTCTTGGGATTTTGGTAAAGCGGATTTTCAGGATCTTGGAGTATGGGATTGGGGCTCATAGGGCGTAGTAACATTGACTCAAGGGACTTAAGCTGTGCGGGGTTTAGCCGTGTTCGGGGCAGTTTACAACGAAGTCATGTGCACCACATCGCCATGAGAGTCGCAAATCGTAGTGACAATAACATCATGGCAGCTGAGCATGATACAGCACCTCAAGCAATGCTGATGGTGACTATCAGGGCGATGATGATGATGATGATGACGATGATGATAATGATGACTTGGACGGCGCTAGTCAAAGTATAGTGGCAGCTGGAGGCCTCAAAGGCAGAAAAGGGAACGCCAGAATCCGCTGCTGCTGCGGTTCCCGACTCTTGGCCTCTGAATGTTTAACGGGTGAAGGACAGTGAAATGGGCTGATATACCCAAAGGGTCCTAGGTACTGTCATGGGGTATACTGTTATACTTCCCCAAAATCATGTTACTAATTCCCAATATAGAAACCCTACATTCTACTTTTTTAGGTACTTAGGACTCTTTGGGATAATGTAGTGTAGGGAGCCGAGCCACTAGGACAGCGAGTCGTCGTTTTGGCGTTTTCGGAATATCACATTCAAAAGCAGCCGTTAGGGCGGGGGCTCAGGAAAGATAAGGTGGTGGTTATATTCTTGAAAGTTGGAACAAGGTGTTGGGATTTGAGGTTTTGGGATTGTACTGTTTTCATCTTCCTCATATGCCGATGCGTGCATAGTGATCGGGACTTCGCGATCACTAGGCTGATCACTAGGCTGACTGTCCTTCTTCTCCAAAAAAATCGGTATTTATCTACTTACTACCCTAATCCCGGAACCGAAGCTCCACATCCTAATCCGACACCTGGTCTAGTCTCAAGAAAGGCCCTTTAGGGTTTAGGGTGTGCCCGGGCCCTGAAGGAACCCCATTGGCCAGAAGCCGTGGTCACCCAATGCATCCTTACAGTAGTCGTACAGTTCCCTCAGGACGGTAGCTTTATAAATACCCTTGTAGCACGTTTTTGGTGTTCGTGTACGCCCCTGAAAGCACCCTTTATGAACTTTACTTCGTAGCTGAGTAGGTAACCTCTAACCTTTTTGGGCTTATGTATTCCTACCATAATTGAAAGGTTAACTTTGTTCGGGCTAGGGTACGCAGCCCCTAAGATTGACCTCCCACCCTCAGGATCCAAGAGCGGTGAGGGCGGATGCGGAGGCTGTGGCGCGTCTGGTGGTGAAGGATTGGCTCAGGACCGCCTGGCTTAGGGTTTAGGGTTGTCAATCAAGAACCCCATTTAACCTAAACCCCACGTCTTTGTCGAAAGCCATAATCCTAAGACCCAACAACCCCTTATAGTACCGTTGTAGTTACCCGTATCGCACCTCATGTAGCAACCCTGATAGTACTCATATTAGGGCTCCTTGGTATAAATCTAGCGTATAGTATACCTATGATCCCTTTTTAAATTGCTGTTTAAGGCCCCCACAGCAGCTTTCTGAAGTCCAAACCAAAAGGAGAGACAGACCCAGGCTGAGTCTGAGTCTTGGTAATGTGATGCCCAGTTGAAGCGAGCTGGAGGTTTGTAAAGTCGCATGTCGGGTTTCCGGGCTGTGAACGGCTTTGAACTCTACGAGTTGAAGCATGGTGAGATCATCCTCGTAGATGAGGACGATCTGTTTCTGCCATTCTAATCTGGTGCTTGGGTTCGAACGCGGGAAAGGCGAAAGCCGGATCGCTGAGCCCTAGTCGGATGGTCTAGTCTAGTCTAGTCCAGTCTAGTCCGGTACAAGCTAATAGCGACGAGAACAAACGACGCACCTAAATGCTTCCAGTTCTCTTAACCCTGCACTCTAGATGTCGTAAACCGATCGAAACTCAAGGCAGTCATTTCACTGAAGCACTTATAAATGCCTGGAGCTAAACTCAAAGCCCTAAAACCCTACACCCCAAACCCCAAACCTCTAAACCCTCTAAACCCTAAACCCTAAAGCGCTAAACCCTACACCCTAAACCCCTGAGCCCTAAAACCCCAAAACCCCTAAGCCCTAAACCTCTGAACCTGGGCCCTATAAGCCCTAAAAGCCCTGCAGGACTGGCTTGGTCGCAGCTGCTCCACCGGAAGTAGCTCCGGACCCGGTTCCGGAGCCACAGGCTCAGGCGAGCTATACCCAAAACCCTTTGGGTTTAGGGTTTAGGGGTTTAGGGCTTAGGAGTTTGAGGTTTAGGGTTCAGGGTTTAGGGTTTTAGGGTTTAAGGGTTTAGGGTTTAGGGTATAGGGGTTTAGGGTTTAGGGAGGGTTTGGGGGTTTAGGATTAGGGTTTAGGGTTTGAGGGTTTGAGGGTTTAGGATTAGGGTTTAGGGTTTGAGGGTTTAGTTTGTCCTACCCCAGGAAACCTGGAAAGAAGGAAACTGTAATAACTGCCAATGCTATCCCTCTGAACTCATTATTAGTTGTACAGTAAAGGATAGTAGAAAGTAAACTATAGTATAGCAGTATCAAGTAGCGTAGCATAGTACAGTACAGCACAGTGCAGTCTACTAAAGTATTAGTTTAAAATAGAGTACAGAGTAGAGTATAGTACAGTAAGAAGTAGTATAGTAAGGAGTATCATATATATATATACACATATACACATACCCTATACCATACCCATACGACGCAAAAAACTAGGCACTAAGACCGGTTTTGGGTTCATGCCAGGAGCCGAAGGCCGCGGAGCCTCCGGCAGGACCGACCCAGCGGCTCCTCGGCAAAGCTTTGCAAAGATTTGGGGAATCGGGTTCAATTTCAGGGTTCCTCAATATCATATATGGGTTCAGAGTAGTTTTGCAGAGATTTGGGAGAATCGGGTTTCTTTTGTAAGGGTTCCTGAATATATGGGCTCAGGGTTGACGATTTTTAGGATTCGGGGTTAAAGATAGGGGTGTTGAGAATCCGACGAGGGTTCACCTAAGGGTACGGGTACTATAAGGGCTCCTAAAGGTATCTAGAAAGTCACATAGGGTCAGGACCAATAGATTTGGGTCTTGGCCCAAACTAGGGCGAGAGGAAGCAATATTACTGTCAGATATTCCGACCGCTACAATGCAGGGACTTTGTAAGGTCCTTAAAGGGCCTTCTTTGTAAGGATTCTACAGGATTCCAGAGGCGTTTACGAAGAAGTGTTTCAGAGTTTGAGGGTTTGGGATTTAACAGTCGGGAGTTGAAGGTTTCAGGAGACCCAAATCGCGTTTCTTTTGACCAGGATGCTGCAGGAACAGTGGCTATCGGAGTGGCCCTGCGGACCCAAAGATCTTCAGATGGCAGCTTCGCCGCAGAGAGCCAGGGTGGCCTCGCAATTTTTAGGGGCCCATTGCTGATAAAGGAAACCCTAAACCCTTAAACCCTACAGACATCAGGTTTACAGGGGCCAGGGTTAAAAGGGCAAACCTCATTAGGTTTCTAGGGCAAACCCTAAACTTCTAAACCCTAAACTTTAGGCCCTAAACCCTACATCAGTTTAGGGCCAGGAGTTGAACTTGGCTGCCACGGTAGTTAGGCTTTAGGGGTTAGGGTCTGGGGGGTTTAGGGTTAGGGTTGAAGGGTCAGTGTATAGGTTAGGTTTTACAGGTTAGGCTTTGGGTTTTGGGTTGAATGGCGGTCACACCGAAAGGAACACTTGGCAAGAAGTCCTCGGATTCACGCAGAGCCTCCAGAGATTTGAGAAAAGTTGTCTACGTGCAGCTCCGTGGTGCCAGCATACTTCTTGTTGATACGGGGGTGCTGGGGGCGGGGGGGGGGGGGNNCGGTGGGGTTCCGAGAACTCATTACTTGGGATCTTTTCCATCACAGGGATCCCACTTTTGTCGGAGTCTTGGTCTGGGCTCCCTTCTTCTCTGAAACTGCTGTTTGCAGTTGTGGCTTGCAGCTGTTACAAAAGCCTGGAATGAAAAGGAGCCTGCGAGACAACCTAGGTGCTGATTACTTCAAGCAGGCGCCACAAGCCCCGAAACCCGGTAGCACGCTAACTCCAGAACCTTACGAACCCTATTGCCTCTAAATCCTCTAAACCGTTTTTTCAACAAAAGCTACAAAAGCTACATCCCTCAACTACCCTGCACCGCCCCTCCTCAAAAAAACAAGACGAGAAACACCTATAAGTTCCACAACCGAAACCCTCTAAACCCTATAAACCCTAAGCTGTTCTTGTTAGGCACTGGTTCCTGCTTCCGTCCTCTGCTCCGGAGTGGACAACTCGCTAGCAGAAGGCTCCTTGGCTGTCTAGGCCCTTGGCACTTGCTCTAGCGTGGAGTTGTCTCTGCTGCTTTAGCAGAGCAACCCGTAGTCGTACAGGTCTGTTCCCTTCAATGTAAGGGGTAGTTCTCTAGACTCTACCGCCTTTCAGGGTTGCCCTGAACCCTAAGCCCTACCCTAAACCTCAAACCCCTGACCCTAACCCCTGAACCCTAAACCCTCAAACCCCTAAACCCTAAACCCTAAACCCCTAAACCCTAACCCCCCAAAACCCGAAACAGCGGAACCCCCAAATCCTTATATAGGATCGTTTAGGACTTCAGGCCGTTTGAGGGCCTTTGGGTTCAGAGCTTTTCGGCGCGCTGATGGGTTCAGGCGTGTTTAGAGTTTAGGGATTAGGGTGTAGGGTTTAGGGTTTAGGGTTTCAGGGTTTCAGGGTTTAGGGTTTAGGGTTTCAGGGTTTAGGGCTGCAGGGTTTCAGGGTTTAGGGTT